>ML845577.1:0-36558 GCA_009831015.1 Picea engelmannii | reverse complement strand
AGATAACTTCTACTGCAAGTAAAAACTTCTCATTGAACAACTATCTAGCCTAAGAGGCAAGTGGACTATATTCTTAATTCAAAACTATTTCTAATTCATGAAAGGAAATCTATTTTATTGAAAGAAAGAAGAACTAACAACTAACCTTTAATCCATGATAAGAAAATTGTTCTCTAAGCTATCAAAGAAAAATACTATCTATCTGACAACAACAATAAAACTATCTTCTAAGCTATGAAAGCAAGAAACTATATTTTCTGATCTACAAAAGAAAGAAACTAGATCTTTTAACCTATGAAAGCAAGAAAACTATCCTTTAACCTATGAAATAGGAAAACTATCTTTTAACCTATGAAAACTCAAATATAGTGTTGGTGGTTGTGTGAATGACTCCGGTGTTGTATGATATCTCAATGGCACTTGACATTAAAGGATAATTCAAGCGGTATAATCTCTACACTGATCTCAATAGCAAAGTGAAAGGTATGGATTAAACAATCCAATGAGAATTTAGCCATGACATAAACAATCGTCAATTACCCTGCATATTCATTTATTAACCATCAACAATATAACGAGATCATAATTATACTTCTACACTATGTAAGAAAAATTCATACTTAAACTCAATCATTAACTAATAAATACAATTGCAATCTAATTCTAGGAAGGAAATTACATAAAATGAAACTATGCTATACCTATTCTAATAATTCAAAATACGATAAGAAAAATGCTTGAAAACAGAATTAAAACATGACATATAAAAAAGTAAACTAATGTATGTATTGACTAACAACTGGTTAAGCAAATTCTACAATAAAAAAATTGAAATCAACCCTATCCATCCACCAAATCCTTGTTAAAGAAGACCCAAATTAAAACTTTGTTCTACTCTACTTAAAACTCTGTTTTTAAATTTAATTCTAACAACATAAAATAAAACACAATCTAATATCTAATTGCACATGGGGTTAGTCTATGAATTTGCAAATTCGTTTCTATCTATCAAATCAATGCATATTAACACACGCCTTTATACTAAACTACAAAATAAAATCAAAGCAATTAAACTATAACATCAACCTAATTAACAAGATAATAAAGCATGTACAGGAAATAAAGAGAGACAACTAAACTATAAAATGCATAAATAAACTAAAGAACAGTTACCAGACTATTGGTGGCCCCCCCAGCAAGTCGTGGTCACTTCCTAAAAGAACATCACGAACTCATCAATTCGATTTCACCATGAAAACTCAAAAACACAGTTTTATACAATTCTGACAATTGAAAAATGCAAAAACAAAGGAAAACATTTTTATCTCTATCCTCTACTTTGTCTATTGCTCCTTAGCTATTGTATGACCACCAGGGTGGTATTTATAAGATTTACAGACCAAGTGGTCGACAACGGGAGGCTTGAACCACTTCTAAAAACAGAAAATTACATTAATAGTGCCCTAACTCCCGAAATAGAGAGAGCCAATAATCGCCCTGCTCAACAACCTAGACTGAGTTGTCAAGAGTTCAGTGGTTGGAGGGGATAAGCACGAAAAAAACCCATGTTCCCGATTCTCCCATCACTGGCCTCCAATACCATAACCGCCAATTCTCCCACCGTTTTTGTGCAGGACGTGGTGCTGGACGCAGTGCCGGATCAGGTACCGGATTGAGTGCTAGAAGGAGTACTGGACTGAGTGCCAAAAGCAGAAACACGATGTGTTTTTTCCCTATAACACAAAAAAACGTGAATCAGATCCTTGGAAGCATAAAAACATGATCAATTATACTCAATATTATCATTAAACACGAATCATATGTACCTAGTGTAGAACATACCATTTTATCATAAAATTCTTCAAAAAGCTCCTTCAAAACATGAAAAACACATATGTACATTTGGCAAAAAGTGTCTAATAACTGTCATAAATTGATCATATCTCGGGCCCAACATTACCCCCACGCTTAAGATTTTGCAGGTCCCACTACCAAAAAAATGAAATTACCCCTCATGACTAAGCTTGCTGAGGAGGATCAACTTTGGAAGCTTCTCCTTCTTGATGTGAAGACTTTTCCTTATGCCTCTTGTGTTTCTTCAGTTGTGCTCTGAGGCTGTGGTTGGATTTCAACAAGCTTCTTGGATTTTTGTTCCGGTAAAGAAATGGCTTGTGCAGGAGGGTTTGGAGTCCTTGGAGAGTGGGGTTTGGATGGAGAAATAGTCCTTATATTTGATGTCTTTTTTCTAGTCTTTATTTTCAGGCGAGGGTTTACAAATTGATAAATGAATGCATCCCAAGTTTGCCCCTGTTTTTTCAATTCAACTAAAACAAGGATTTTGATAAGGCCATGGTGAAAGAGTCTATTGTGTGGGTTGGTTACATTCTTCCTCACTTGAGAGGACATCTTATCCAAGCTCTTTAAAAATTAGAAGGGAAAATTCAATTATTTATTGAACTGAAAGTGGGCTAACAATCGAAAATGGAAAGCCTAAAAAACAGAGTATCTACCTTCACTATGTCAACAGGACATTGAAGGCACCATTGAGGCAAGATTTGAAAAGGATAGAGAGTATTGTCTTGGAAGAGTCAATGAACACCTGGAGATGCTCCTAAAAAAGGCCAACATGGACATCAAGCTTCAGAGACACATGGCTAGGAACTACTACATTAGAAAATGGATCAGAAAAGTCACAAAAAAGTGTTCTACAAGACCACGCTGCGCTTTTGACTATGTTTTTGGTCATCATTTTAAAAAGATGTTTTTGACCACATAAAGATGAATTTTGGAAAACCAAAGGAGTTTATTTCTAATAATGGCATACCAAATCACAATAACCTCTTTCAGTTTTTACACAGGTATCATATGTTGGGAGATATTCAACTTTCTTGGAGACCTATTTCAGAAAATAAAATTTTCCAATTTAATTTCATGTTTTAGTCATTATTTGAAAAACAAGTTTTTGGCCAAATAAAGATGAATTTTGGAAAACCAAAGGAGGTTTTTTCTAAGGACATACCAAATAATAATAACATCCTTAAGTATTTACATAGGTATCATATAGTGGGATATATTCAACTTTCTTGGAGGCCCATCTCAGATAATCAAATTCTCCAATTTAATTTCCTATTTTAGTCATTATGTTGTGGCACATATTCCAAGAACATGGGAATTAATTTCACAAAACTGAGAGAGGCTTATCTTTTTTTGTTTGTTAATTTGTGTGGAACCTGTTGGGTACGCGATTAACCTGTGGCTTGAGAAACCGCGACTCAGGGGCATCTAAGCCGTCAAAATCACCCGGGGATCGCACCCGGCCTGAGCCACACCAACCCTTAACATGGTTGGATTTTTTTGTCCCTGCAGGTTTCGAACCGGTGAATTTAACATCACGGAGTGGATTAACAACACACTCCATCACCGACTGTCCTACACCTCGGGGATGAGAGAGGCTTATCTTAATAACAACCTTATCTAAAAAAACCTCTCATAGGTTTTTAAAATGGGTTATGGTTAAAAATTTATATCCCCATATTTGACCCCTATTTTTCTGTTGCACTTCTATCACAGTTGTTGTGCTTTTGGACAATTTGTTTCCAAATCAATTGTGAAGGGGTTATATATATATATATATTATTGGATTGGTGACTCCAGAATGTAGAGGACATATTCATATTTCCATTCATAATTTTTTCATTAAATAACTCATCGAGGAAGGCCTCCAAAACTTGTTTCTCTTTTGCTACAATTTGTTGCCACCTCCATGCTTTCCTATGATTGTTTCAAAGTTATTTGCATTGTTTTGGATGAAACTATCATGTTATGTTACAACTTCTTCTTATGAATGGATTCATGATCTCATTCCCATGTTGAACTCGTCACATCTACCCTATACGCAATGAAAAATCCTAAATGCTATTGAGTATACCTACCTTACCCCATTCTATCTTTGCAACTCATCTTTTGGAAACCCTGGCCTAGATCCCTAGACCTAGATTCTCATTCAGAAAACTCCAAATCAAAACCATAATGAGCTAAATACCCAGCCTAATACAGAGCCACTTAACCTTGTTCCTTTGTTCATAGGTGTGTAACACAGATATGTAGTGAGTTTAACAATGTGTTATTGATCTGTAATTGTCACAAAGAACCAGTTAAGTATATGAAGTCTTCTATAACATAAACATAAAAATGCACAGTAAGCTTATAACACACACAATGATGTCAACAATATATAATTTAGCATACAAAAAACTGTTGATATAATATCCCAAGACATTGTAAAAAGACAGTATGATAGAATTTTGACAGAAATCTTACTTCCTCTTCTCATGGGTTTTTCTATACAAATGGGTGGTGCTTAGCATTTTTTTAGCTCAGGAAACTCCCCCCAGACCGAAGATATGGAACGTCCTCGTGCCATGAATTAGAAATAGGTATTTACTATTTTGAGAGGAGGGTTAGATTAGCTCCTCTTTTATCCACTCTTTGGATTATCCCTTAGCTCCAGAGATGTTTTGAAATTCAAGTTTGAAAACCCTGTTATAGCTTGCTCTTTGCAATTGGTGGTGTTTAAACCAGTGGTCTCCAACTCTTAGGAGATTTGTGGTTGAGGCAATTGATTCCTTAGAGACCATGAATACAGTGAATAGGAGCAGAGGCAAGATAAGAGTGTTCCATTATTATTTGTTTTCCCATCGTGCTCACACAATCCATTCCTCCATCTCACATTTTATAAGGTATGTAAGCATAACTCTGTAATGAATAGTCCGTAACGACAATAAGCCAGTTAAGTGGTCTGTTAAGGAGATGTACAACAGTTTATAATACACATGGAATTAGCATTTCGAAAATAAAATGACGGTTGATGTAATAGCCTATATCATGAAAAAAATACACACAAATTTTTACAAAGATTTAATTCTTCTAGGAAATGTTATCATTTGTCAACTCATGAACCCCTACCCCACACCTAAGTATTATGACACCTCACAATCAAAAATATAGGAAACCATTCAGTTCTCCCAATAGCCGAAGATTTACATCTTGTTAAGTGTAGAGATAAATTTCACAGATTGGTCTGACGAGATGGTTAAAGGATGGCCCCACCTATAGGATAAGAGATCCTATATATAGATAAGAAGAGGTAGGCAAGAGAGTTTCAAGATAGTCTTAGAGTTAGTTCCCAATGGAAATTTTATGGAGTTCATTAACCTTATCTTAACCATACATACTTCATGTCAGCTTTGTCTGCAAGTAATGTCGTACATCAGGACAAGTTTAAATTTATTATTTATTTTTGTCAGATTACCATCCTCGCTAGGTAGAATGCCCCGCTGCCAGAAAACATGTTCATTACTCCGACGGGTTTACCTAGTCATACCATAGGCCAGTACTCGCTACTAGCAGACCTGTTTAGTATTTCGGCGGGTGAGCCTCTTATACCCTCAGAGTCTGGCCCTCCATATTTTAAGATTTTAGTATAAGATTGCTTTATTCAAGAAGATGGGGGAGCAACTCTAAAGGGGGTATTTATGTTAGAGGATGACTTTCCCTTATATTACTTAGTGATTGTCCTGATGTAAGGGGGTACTTAAGCGGACGTGTCCTATCTAAAGATATGATATAATCAAGCTAATTAGTGTGTAGTGGATGGTACCATTAAGAAAGAACATAAATTTATCTCTAGTCTCAACTCACTTTCTTCTTTTGTAGTTATTGTGATGTTTCCATGACTAACCGCTAAGCATACCTCCTTGTTACTCTTTAATAAAGATACTTTACTTACTTAGGTTTCTTGAGAAAACTGTACGAGAGACCTCTAATCTTGATGGTTACGATATCACTTCCTTATATAGTGGTGAAGATTTTCAAGAGCAACTTCTTTTTAAAATTCCTTAAGAACAAGAAGATGAAAATATTTGCAAAAACATGGCTAACTACAACAAGTCATTATTCATTTGATGCTTAGCAGACAACAAGGTCCAAGTGTAACAATGTTTTTGAAGAAAATCCTTCTTTTATATTTCCTTGGAATTGTCTACCCTTGGTGATATAAAGACCTACATAGATCTCTAAAATTGTTTGCAAAAACCACACTCTAAAATATAATAAACTAAGGATATCAATAAGATCAAGTCATAGGAACATGTATCTAATAGTTCTTTCATTAAAAGAAAATGTAAAATGAGGTTGCATTAGACTTTAAGCTAAACTAACAACATGCAACTTTTATTTACTATCCTACCCTACCTAAAAAGAAAGGGAAAATATTTATTCAAGTGTAAGAACTCTTCCAATGTAACCATGTGTGGAGCAAGATAAGAAACATACTCATATCCATATATGAAAAAGTTACTGCAGTGATTACCTAGATATGAAGAACCAACTGACCTACTTGTTTTGGCATCAGAAGGTGTTGAAGAAGAGAATAATATTGTGGCCCGATGACCTCTTGAAACCAAATTCCAATGTAATCTTGATGTTTATCAATAGTAATTTCTATGCTCTCCTTCATCATGCTATGCAAATCCTCTTCTTTTGGATGATTGATTTTTGAAGTACATAAAGGATCTGTTGAGGTGGATGTTGAGAACTCCTCAATCTCGGGTCTTAGTGATTGCTCTCTACCAGAGGTAGTCCATAAGTTTTTAGCTTCCTTCACAGTTTGGCAAGGAAGATTATTTTGTAGCTCATAGGACCTTGATTCTTCTAATATTTTTGGAGAGGTAGATACACTTTTGGCTATTGCCAAAATATGTTCTTCTTGAAAAGAAGAAATCCCGACTGTTGCTAGGATTTGAGAGAGTTCTTCCAAACTAATGGTCATCTTTGAATTCATTTTCTTGGTGGTGGTAAGGAAACAAAGGTTGTGTTGTTTGATTCTATAGAGGGCTCAAGTGGTCTTGCCTCATGTCCCACTATTACTGATGCTTCGACTTTTGTTCTATAGTGCTCCCTGTGTTAGTCTCTTCAGAGACTACTTTATCTCTTTGAGTTGAGCTAGCTCCCGTTTTTCGTTATCAGTCTGCGGAGCTTATGAGTGGAACACTCCTTCCCCCAAAAAGGTTGGAAGGAACCTTGGTTGAAAGGTCTGATTTAGATTTAATGTATCTACCTTTTGGATCTCTAGGTCTATTCATGAAAGAAAGAAAAAACAAAAGAAAAAGCTACCATTTGGTTTCTAGGTCTATTCATGAAAGTAAAAAAATAAAAAAAAATAAAAACTACCATTGGGTTTGGGGGAGACTACAATAGCATATGCGTAGGTTCTCACCTCTCGTCTTAAATTTCCCTTGCCACCAATATAATGCTAAGGTCTAGGAACGATCTATTTCCTAACTACTTCTTACCTTGAGACAACTCCCTGGCAACAACGCCAAAAATGATGGGTGTTATATATGCACTAAATTACGCTAAAAACCCTCAATTAAATTATCAACCCGGGGTAAGTAAACTTAGAGTTGTAGCAAAATATATGCCACAGGTAGAAGGGTTGGTAGTGGTATAGTCTAACTAAGGAAGTGGCTATCTAAAGGATAATCTATTCAAGCAAAGCTATCTAATAAGAAAACCCTACTAAGAAACTTGAAACTATGTAACCTAAGTACTTTTGGGCCAAGGATCGATGGATAGTTCTACGAAGGCAAGTAAAAACCCTATGTAAATCAAACTAGTTCATAACAGTAAGCAAGAGGAACTATAACAATAAGAAAATAACCAAAGAAAACTACTTTAACTTGCCAACCTACATTCAATGAGAAACTATCCTATGAAAGCAAGTAAATAAACAAGCCAACAACTATTCTATTAAAGCAAATAAGCAAGTAAGCAAAACAACTAACTAACCTATTAAAGTAAAACAACTAACTAACCCATTAAGGAAAGTAAACAAGTAAGCAAAACAACTAGCTAACCTATTAAAGCAAGTAAACAACTAACTCCTCTAAGATAACTTCTACTGCAACTAAAAACTTCTCATTGAACAACTATCTAACCTAAGAGGTAAGTGGACTATATTCTTAATTCAAAACTATTTCTAATTCATGAAAGAAAATCTATTTAATTGAAAGCAAGAAGAACTAACAACTAACCTTTAATCTATGATAAGCAAATTGTTCTCTAACCTATCAAAGCAAAATACTATCTATCCTACAGCAGCAATAAAACTATCTTCTAAGCTATGAAATCAATAAACTATATTTTCTTATCTACAAAAGCAAGAAACTAGATCTTTTAACCTATGAAAGCAAGAAAACTATCCCTTAACTTATGAAAACAGGAAAACTATCTTTTAACATATGAAAACTCAAATATAGTGTTGGTGGTTGTGTGAATGTATCTAGTGTCGTATGATATCTAGATGGTACTTGACAACAAAGGATAATTCAAGTGGTATAAGCTCTACACTGATCTCAATAGAAAAGTGAAAGGTATGGATTAAACAATCCAATGAGAATTTAGCCATGACATAAACAATTGTCAATTACCTTGCATATTCATTATTAACCATCAACAATATAACGAGATCATAATTATACTTCTACACTATGTAAGGAAAATTCATACTTAAACTCAATCATTAACTAAGAAATACAATTGCAATCTAATTATAGGAAGGAAATTACATAAAATGAAACTATGCTATACATATTCTAACAATTCAAAATACAATAAGAAAAATGCTTGAAAACATAATTAAAACATGACATATAAAAAAGTAAACTAATGCATGTATTGACTAACAACTGGTTAAGCAAATTCTATAATAAAAAGACTGAAATTAACCCTATCCATCCACCAAATCCTTGTTAAAGAAGACCCAAATTAAAACTATGTTCTACTCTACTCAAAACTTTGTTTTTAAATTTAATTCTAACAGCATAAAAGAAAATGCAATCTAATATCTAATTACACATGGGGTTAGTCTATGAATTTGCAAATTTGTTTCTATCTATCAAATCAATGCATATTAAAGCACGCCTTTATACTAACCTGCAAAAGAAAATCAAAGCAATTAAACTATAACAACAAACTAATTAACAAGATAATAATGCATGTACAGGAAATAAAGAGAGACAACTAAACTATAAAATGCATAAATAAACTAAAGAACAGTTACTAGAATGTTGGTGGGCCCCTAGCAAGTCGTGGTCACTTCCTAAAAGCACACCATGAACTCAACAATTTGATTTCACCATGAAAACTCAAAAACACGGTTTTATACAATTCCGACAATTGAAAAATGAAAAAACAGAGGAAAATGTTTTTATCTCTATCCTCTACTTTGTCTACTACTCCTTAGCTATTGTATGACCACCACGGTGGTATTTATAATATTTACAGACCAAGTGGTCGACCACAGGAGGGTTGAACCACTTCTAAAAACGACAAATTACATTAATGGTGCCCTAACTGCCGAAATAGAGAGAGACAATAATCACATTGCTAAACAACCTAAACTGAGTTGTCAAGAGTTCAGTAGATGGAGGGGATAAGCACGAACAAAACCCATGTTCCCGATTCACCCATCACTGACCGCTAATACCATAACCTCCAATTCGCCCACCGTTTTTGTGCACGACGCGGTGTTGGACGCAGTGCCGGATTGGGTATTGAATTGAGTGCTGGAAGGAGTACCGGACTAAGTGTTGGAAGCAGAAACATGATGCGTTTTTGCCTTGTAACACCAAAAAACATGAATCAGATCCTTGGAAGCATAAAAACATGATGAATTATACTCAATATTATCATTAAATACGAATCATATGTACCTAGTGTAGATCATACCGTTTTAGTATAAAATTCTTCAAAAAGCTCCTTCAAAACATGAAAAACACATATATACATTCAACAAAAAGTGTCTAATAACTGTCATAAATTGATCATCTCTCGGGCCCAACACTTTTCATTCGCAACATGTTAGTAAACAGATTTCAATTCCATTAAGTAAGATCTTAGTCTCATAATCTTTAATGAACATTTGAGGAACTTGATTGTGGATAAACTCAGGTTTGCTTTAACTATGCGATTTTAGCCTCTACGAGCTATCTGCATATACTTTGTTGATATTCTTGAAATAAAAGACGAATCCTCAGGTTGATGAATTAATGTTAAACTAAGGCTGTTTTTAGACATCTTTAGAGCCCAACACCATCCGATCTGGACCAAATGAAACCCTTCAACCAATACCAATAAGGATGACAGAGAACCTTCATGGATTTTAACACACAGAATGATCAATGAACTGTGACAACCAGGGTGACAACTAGTGGGAGGGGTATGGAGTGACGTGCAGTAAATGCACATCGCCTCCACCCTCCAATCATTCAATTCCTTAGTACACGCTAGCCCACTAATCCATTAACCCATTCAATTAATCCATGCATCGAAACCAACATCCACTAATTGCCAAGAGCGCCACCATATTAAGCATTGCCAAACATACCTTAACACATATCCAACGTGCCTCCACATAAATCAATATATCGCATAGTCATTTACATTGTTAGTTTGGATTAACACCATTTCCCTTAACTTCAAATGCATAGTGCAACATCATATAGCATAGTAGCATAGTTCCTCTCTTGTGGATTTTGTTCATATTTCTTTATTTCTTTTCAATTGTTCTTATTCCCCTTCAATTTCTCTTATTTGTTGCTACTAACATGAATCTTTTGCAGGTGGCACAAGTAATAATTCAAGGAGTAAATAGAAAAGGTAACAATGGATATCATAAGCCATTACGACATGACATTCGAGCCTAGAGCAAGAGAAAAAGCATGCATTATCCATCATTCATCTATCGTGAATAGAACCAACATTGATCATCAATCATGCTCAAACCTATAAGCAGTGTCAAACAACAATGAAAACATCAAATAAGAACCAGATATGATCCTCCAATCTACAAGGGGGTCCCACCTACTAGTATTATATATATCATTAGCTTATAATTAATAGGTTTTTAGCAATACTTTGCGGGTGAAATCCTCGTTGTGATTTTAATCCTCAACAAGTACCCATGCTTCGCGGGGCACCATCCAACAGTATTGAAGTGCGTGATACAAAATATGCCTCGGGTACTATGGAAAACCCCTGTAGTCACCTTATGGTTCACCTAGGAAGAGAAACTATAGCTACCAGCTCACAATCGATGCCCGAAGGGTACAATGGACAATTGGGATCGAAATTTTGGGCAGGGTAACGAAGCCCAAAGCCTAGAAAACACCACCTCTCATGGAGGTATGGGTACAATCGAAACCCCCAATACACAATATTTCCACTACTTTTGGTCCATCTCTGAAGGGGAATCTCCTCGACTATTCCTTAAACGATCTCGTGTTTAACTCTCGTGTTAGCGGAGCTTCCGGAACAAGCTATACTAAAAATTGGGTTCTACACTCCCTATCTCACACACTTATGTTTGTTTAGTGGCCTTGGATAAATTTACTCTCCAACCTATGCCAAGGCCCTAGCCTAAACTTGTTGGTTTACCCTATAAAAATGAAAGTATCTAATAAGTTTTAGTTATGCGCTCATTTTAATAGGTTGTTTTTACTCAAAAGGGGTTTAGATGAAACTTTGGTGTTGTTTTAGATCACCTCCAAAAGAAATTCAATATAAGAACACATAATCGGTTTCTTCAAATGAAAAAGGATGCAACAATGTCTATGAAGAAAATTCTTTTTTTTTAGATGAAAACAAGAGTTTGAGTGAAAGATTTAGAACACCTCGAGGTGCAAATGCGTGCAAGGATGCAAAACTTGTACTATTGAATTCTTTTCTTTTTAAATAAAAAGTTTACCACTACCAAAGTATAATGCAACTACCTGAATGATAAGTAACTACCTCTTTTCTTGCAAAGATGAAAAGGCAAGGGTTCAAGATATGAGCAGTAAACAAACATGCAATTTTTTTTATCTTTTTCGTTTACAAAATAAAAATAAGCACAGTAATGCAAGCAATTTTTTTTCTTTTTGAAACAAGGCAAAAGTAGGCAAAAATACAGAAAGCGTTCATCCAAGATGACACTGAAACAACAATGAATTGGAAATGTAGACAAACAAGGTTGTTCTTTCAGTCTACCTAACAAACCTTATACTAAACAATCTAAGCAAAGATTTTAATATTTTCTATATATCAAGCATTCATAACCTAACAAATAGACAACAAAGAGAGACTCGGGACAATCCAGATGAATGATCAAACCAAGCATTCAATCCAGAAAGGAAGATATTTTGTATTTGAAATTCAAATTCACACAGGACTGCAACTGTTACTAGAGCAACTTGTGGATATCCGTGGGTTGTAGAGATGAAACTCATGGATGTACACGAGCTACAGTGATGCAACACGTGTATATCCATATAAGGTCAAAAAATAAAAGGTCTTCTCATAAAAAAAAGGGCTCCAGGGCTTAGAAACAGGTCTCGTGAGGCTAAAAACTCTAAAAAAGACTCAGAAACTAACAATATAAGACAACACAAGAAATCAAGACACCTCAAACAAACTAACCCAACTAGTAGTATCCCCACTGGAGTCACCAATTTTGATTAAGGGATTTTTCCCCTGTGATAGTGGGTCATAATCACAGCAGAGCAAGACCAAGTAAAAGAGACAACAGACTCCCCATAGTGACAAGCACACAAAAACCAAAGAAAATAACTACTTTAATTAGGAGAGAGTAGGGATAGAGAGTATAAAATAAGGTGCACCTTGTTCTCCCAGTTAATGTCAATCCCCCCTCCAATTCATCGAAGAGCTCCTGATCTTCTACTGGAATCAACCTGCAAGACATATACAAAACTAGGGCTACAACGAAAATAGTTATACGATCCAAATCATGTGCATGTTATATGTCAAATTCAAAGTAAAAATAAAGATAAAAGTACAATGAAGACAAATTTGGGGGAAAACAAGCTCTTTTATTATCAACAAGTGCAAAAGGTAAGTTACAACCTTGTCCAACCTTAGGCACTGTCTTGAAGCCAATTGTCTGGGTTCCTCCGGGAATCCTCAAGCATCAACTCAACCAATATGGACTTATCTCAATGACTTATATAGGGATAAGGAGACACCCTATAGTCACATAAAAGGAGAAAGAATCTATGGAATAGGATTTTCTAGATTAAAGGGGATGTTTCTCAGAGAATATAGGGAAACAAGGCTTGCTAAATGCTGGCAACTTGTGTTTTTTAAATGATTCTTGAGAGGAATTGTTAAGGAAAAGTATAGAAAGAATTGGGAAAGGGTTAGGCCATGGCACAAAATCATAGGTGTGGATTTTTGTGCTATAACAACAAGCACCATCAAACGACATCTTCCAAAAACATTGGAAAGACTTTTCCTCTTGCTTTGGAGGGTTTATTTTCTCATGATTGAGACAAACATAATTAATGATCTGTGCATCAATTTACTTCTCCATTAATTCACTTTCTTTCTTCCAGAAGGATATTGGCTTTCTGGCTTCCCTTGGAATTTTTTCCATTGTTCCATCTTTGTTGGGAAACATCATGCAACTTTTATTGTTCATAATATAACCTCCAATCATTGAAGACTAGTCTTTTCCTAAAACAACTTTGTATATTGGAGGTAAATCCACCACTATAATGGTAAATAACTTTGTGATGTGTGGTGTTGTGGTTATCCACGCATAAAAATATTTAATCTCATCATAAGTTGGGACGTTTCTTGAATCAATAGCATATATACTTTCCCCAATCTCATAATATTGTGTACATCCCATTCCAAGTGCCTCCATGAATGACATGGGAATAATGTTATTGGTTTCTCCACTATCAACCAAACAATTATGCAATACGACATCATGATTTTCTATAGTTATGTAAAACAAATGATTTTTACCCCTTGGCTTGACTGATGAAATTTTTTTTCGTTGCATGGAATTTGTGACAATAACTTCTATTCTAGTGCTTGGTTCATCAAGGATATTTAAAATATTTTCCCTTTTTTGTGGAATTTTCATCACTTCAATGAACAACAAAGTAATTATTAACTTGATCAAATCATCAATCACATTATAGGTCATATGTTGTGGATTCTTTGCCTGACTAGTAATTGTTTGTTGGTTTGTTCTTTCTGCATCATTTTCTTTTGTCTTTTTTTTTTCGACAACTTCTTTTTTTCTTAATATATTCATTTGTGCTCTCGTTTGTACATCATTTTCTTGTGAAATGTTAGACTCTTCTTGTTCATTGGAAATGTAAAATGTTGATTCACCTTCATTTGTCTGTACTGATTCCAAAATTTCATCTTGGATGATGCCTACTTCTTGATCAAAGTCTTCTTCTTCAAAAACTTCTTCTAATACCACAACATTAGGGTTTGGCACTCTAGGTGCTCTTAGCCTATGCTATTCATTTATGTCATCTCTATCATTTCTTAATATTTTCTCCTACACAAGGATTCTTCTTTGCTCTTGGAAATGGATTCTTCTTTTCTCTTATGCATGGATTATTTGGTTTTGATTTGCAAGGGAAACATCTTCGACTCTTCTCAACCTTGTTAATGTGTTATGCATCTGTCAAATGGTTCTATTCATTTGAGAAATTTGTGTTAGACAAAACATGTATTCCAACAAAGGACAAATGCCTTCAGTAACCACTCACACAACCAGATCAAAGATCAACACATCGATGTTTTCACGTGGTAAAACCCCTACAGGGAAACTTCCACGGCCCCAGCCAATGCGGCCACTTAGAACAGTTTATTAATGCAAAGAAAAAGATTACAGAGAGATTTTACAAGAGAGTTTCTCACAATCGATCATTGGCAAATGACCCTCCATGCTATTTAAATAGAGATCATGGACCAATCAGGTGTTAAGTTATGGATCAATGGTTGTTAAGATCGAGGAGAGTATGAACCGTTGGATCACTCTATGTCGGGAACATATCGTGACCGTCAGATTTATTAACTACAAATGAATACTAATGCATACTAAAGAAACACACTATAAAACACACTTTTATCTAATGACACAATAGACCAAGCATATCTTACTAACTCCTAAGTGTCTAAATATCCTAACATCCCCCCTTAAGAACAACTTGGGATAAGATTGAAGGATTTACAAAAATGACACAATAGGAGAAGGAAGGAGGCATTAGAGCCTATCCCCCCTTAATGAAAACTTCCTGAACTCCTAACATATATCGAAGTTTGGAAAACTTCGCTTCTCTAAGAGACTTTGTGAAAATGTCTGCAACTTGATCTTCTGTAGGGAAAAAGAGCACTTCAAGAACTTGATCATGAATGAGCTTTCTGATGAAGTGCATGTGTATCTCGATGTGTTTTCTACATTGATGTTGAACTGGGTCTTTAGCGAGCTTGATGGCACTATGATTTTCACACCAAAGGATGGTCGAATGCCGGTGCTGGAATCCAAACTCTAAAAGGATCTGTCGAAGCCACATGGCTTCCTGACTTGCATTTACCGCTGCTCGGTACTCTGCTTCTATTGAAGAAAGTGCAATAGCCTGTTGTTTCTTACATGCCCAAGTGACAGGTCCTGAACCAAGGCTGAAAACATAACCTGCAGTAGACTTTCGATCATCAGGGTCGCCGACCCAATCTGAATTAGTGAAACCAACTAATAAAGGAGTCCCCCCTGAACTGTAATGTATCTTGAACTGAACTGTACCATGAACATAGAGAAGTATCCTTTTAGTTGATTTCCAATGGCTTTATGGGGTGTTTGCATATATCAGGAAACAATACCAACAACAAAGGAAATATCAGGATGGGTATGAGTCAAGTATAAGAGGCTACCAACTAACTGACGGTACAGGGTGGCATCAACTTCAAGAGAAGTACAGGTGGAAGAAAGCTTGACTCCAGAATGGAAGGGAGAAGGGATTGGTTTACAATCATCCATGTAAAAGCGATGAAGAAGGTCACAAGTATACTTAGACTGGGAAAGAAAAATTCCTTCATTAGTTTGCGAAACTTGGAGGCCAAGGAAATAGTGAAAAAATCCTAAGTCTGTCATTTCAAATTTCTTCTTAAGGTTAGTTTTCACATGGTTTAAAATTTTTGAGTCACTACCAATAAGGATAAGGTCATCAACATAAAGGACAAGTATTATGAGATGGCTTCCTACTTTCTTGTTATATACATTAGGATCAGAATGACATCTAGAGAATCCAGTGGCAATAAGAAAGTTATCCATTTTGGCATACCAAGCTCGGGGAGCTTGCTTGAGACCATAATGAGATTTCTTGAGGAGACAAACAAGGCTAGAGTCATTATGGACATAGCCAGGAGGTTGTTCCATGTAGATTTATTCTTTCAAATCATCGTGCAAGAAGGCAGATTTAACATCCATCTGATGGACTTCCCATTTATGTGAGGCAGCAAGGGCAAGAACAAGGTGGATGGAATTCATTTTTTCTACAGGGGAAAAGGTTTCATTATAGTCAATTCCTTGATCAACTTGGGAAAATCCTTGGAAACTAACCGAGCCTTGTGTCTTTAGACACTTCCATTTAATGCATACTTAGTTTTGTAGACCCATTTGCAAATTATAAGTTTTCTTCCTTTTGGAAGAGGTACAAGATCCCAAGTATCGTTTACCATTAAAGAATGATACTCTTCATTCATTGTTGTATCCCAATATGGATGACCTTAAGCTTCTGCAAATGTCTCTGG
This sequence comes from Picea engelmannii, assembly GCA_009831015.1. NCBI lineage: Eukaryota > Viridiplantae > Streptophyta > Pinopsida > Pinales > Pinaceae > Picea > Picea engelmannii. Next base: position 19,887 of record ML845577.1, on the reverse strand, counting down.
ATCATGAGTTTCTGAAACTTGAGCCAAAAGAGAAGAGGCTCGCTGGAACTGTGAACGTGTCTGATGTTGATCTGAAGGATCACTGACAAGATCACCAACTACTTCTCGTGTTGAACATACCCATCTAGGAAGAAATGGAGCTGGTGCTGGTTTAGGTTCAAAGGACTCATCTGGAGGAGGGTGAGTAGGCGGAGGTGGATTTTCATCCTCACTTTCATCATCTGAAGAAGAAACCAGAATAGGAACAAAAGAAGGCACAAACATTGAAGATGGATCGCAGGCCGAAGAAGGCACAACCGCTAAATTAGGCTCTGAGGCCAAGAGATTTTCATCAAATTTAACATCTCTTATAAGAATAATTTCATTACAATGTGGTTGAAGAAGTATATAACCTTTGACATCTTCAGAATAACCAACAAATATACACTTCTCACTTTTAGGCTGCAATGCTTTCCTTTTTTCATCAGGAATGTGAGCCCATTCTATACTACCAAATACATAGAAGTGAATTACATCTGGTTTAATTTTAGTCCAAGATTCTTCCGGTGTCATATTTTTAAGAGCCTTTGTGGGAGTGCGATTTACTATGTAATTTGCACAGTTGATGGCTTCCGCCCAATACTTTAGACTTAATCCCTTAGATTGGATCATACAATTAGCCATTTCTTTTAATGTGCGGTTCTTTCTCTTGGAAACACCATTTTGTTGTGGTGTATATGGAACAATGTGTTGCATTTGGATTCCCTGTGTAGTGCAATAGCTTGTAAAATTATTGTTCACATATTCGCCTCCATTATCTGTTCTTAACCTTTGAATTTGATGTCCAGATTGTTTTTCTATAAGGGCCTTGTAGGCCAAAAACTTGTCAAAAACTTCACTCTTAAGTTTTAAGAAGCAAACCCAAGTACGTCTGGAAAAGTCATCAATGAAAGTTAAGAAATACTTGCACCCAGAAGAAGAAGGAGAAGAAAGTGGACCACACAAATCACTGTGAACAAGTTGCAAAGGACCCGAGGCGTGCCAAGAGGCACGTTTGTCAAAACTGTCCCAATGATGTTTGTTGAGAACACAACTGGCACAAATACCATCTCTGCATGAAACAAGAGGAAGATCAGTCACCATATTTTGATTACATAGTTGTTGCGATGAGCGATAGTTTATATGACCAAACCACTCATGCCAAAGTTTGCTCAAGTCATCGCTATGAGCAACAAAAACTGATGAAAAAGTTGATGACCCAAAGTTGTCAAACTTGTACAACCTGGTAATATCATCAGCAATTCCAGTTGCAATAACATGCTTGGGATATTTTAGATCCTTGAATACAACTTGGTGAGGTGAAAACTCGACGGTTTTACCTTCACCTGAGTGAGTGATTTGATATACTGATAGAAGGTTACAAGAAAGACTTGGAACACATAATACATCATTGAAATGACCATTATCTACTTGAACTATTCCAGATCCTACAACACTAAGAGATCTATCATCACCAACAAATATTTTCTTGGTGTTACATTAATTTACAACAGAAAATATGGCTTTATCCTTAGCCATATGATAATATTCTCCTGAATCAATAAGCCACTCATCAGAATAAGAAGTAGTAGTAGATATTGAATTGAAGGAGAAACCATAAGCATAAAGTGCATGTCTATGAGAAGAAGAAGTAGAATCAATATTGATGTTGTGCTTCTTCATCGCTGCTTCTAAAGCTACCATCTTCTTGAAACATTTGGACTCATCATGACCATCTTTATCACAAAAGTTGCAATGTCTGTTAGTATTCTTACTTTTATATTTTTCTCATTTGTCACCAGTAGGACCTGAAGCTGTCTGAGTAGGTTTGGGACCCTTATGTTGTTTGTTGTTGTAGCGAGGATGTTGCTTCTTGGGATACTTGGGTTTATCTTTCTGTTGGGAAAATAAGGCTTTGCTGGAGGGACCTACAGTGTTGATCACTCCAAATTGTAGAAGCTTATCTTCCTCTTGAATCAAAGAAGCACAAAAGGACTCAAGAGTGGGTTTTTCATAAGCTTCTTCCCCTAGAGCCTCTCTCATGGTATAAAAGGTAGATACAAATACATAATATGCACTACCTAGCTTAGAAAGAATAAGATAGATGCAACGCTCTTCCTCCATCTTTATCTTACATTCTTCACATAAAATTCTGAGTGTTTTAAACCTAGATAGATAGTCTCCAAGGCAAGAAAAATCATTTGGACTCAAGTTCAGTATTTGATTTTCTAACTGTTGTGCTAGAATAATATTGAGTTTACTAAACATCAATTCAATCATGTCCCAAGCTTCTTTGGGGTCATCAATATCTTGAAGGTGGTACCTTAAATTAGGAGAGATGGAAATTCCGATTAGTCCACGTGCTTCGTCATTCCTATTATCCCACTTGTCTTTCTTATCAGCATCAGTGGGTTCTTTTTCCTTTCCCAAGGTAATCCAGTACAAGCCTTTACTTCTTAATCAATATTCCATATGACATTTCCATTGGAAGTAGTTGTTGTTGGTAAGCAAGACAATACTTGTAGAAGCCATATTAAATATACAGATTATGTGGATTTAAAAAACTGAAACTGATTATCTAGATGGAAAGAGCTCGAAAAGTTATGCGGTTTAAAAAAAAAAACGGCACTGAAAACAGACTTCCGATGTTAGAGTTATGCCCTTTTCAAAAAAAAAACATAAATGGTAACCAACTAACCACGTGATAGTGTAAGCTGCATTATGAAGTGACCCACTTTTATAAAGAGAAGTGCAGATCACTTTTACAATGAAGTTACCTTATAACATAAAAGTTGCATGAAAAATAAATAACTCTAAAATAAAATATAAAGCTACTTATAGTGATTCACTTTTATACAATGCACTTTACAATTTTTAGCATGAACATTTTCAAAAAATGTAACAAAAGAGAGACTTGAACTCAAGACCTCTTACTTAATAAGGAAAGTTTTAACCAAATGGTCTATCAAAACATTTTGTAATGTTCATAAGGAGGATTGGGGGTGTTGTTGTGGTGGTGGTGGTGGAATACAGCCTTGGAGAGCGTGCTAAAAAAAAACTCTTTTCACACAAGAAAAAAATTTCACTTCTCGATGACAACAAGGGTTAGATCTCGGTTAGCTTACCCGAAAGATGCACCTTTTCCTATCTGTTTCTGATTTGTCAAGATCGCATAGGGTGTGGGGAAAAGAGCATATGCATATCTAAAAGAGTAGCAACCTGGAAATAAAAAATACAAACTGAAATAAAATAAAAATAAAACTTTGCAGAAATTTTAAAAATGCGTATTCAGGCTTTATACCTCTGGATCTGATTGTAATGGTCGCATCTTGGGAAAACATAAACCTTTTTGAGTGAAATGAAAAGTGATCCTGAATGAAACAAGTGTTCCAGACGCAATGGAATGGCCCTCTTAGCCCATAAATGTATGAAAATGCCAGAAAATGGAGATGAGGTAACTCGACTTCACAATCTCGATCTACAATAGGAGCGGGTCTTCAAACAGGCTTTGATACCCTTTTCGAAAACACAGGTATTCCAACAGAGGAAGAACACCTTCAATAACCACTCACATAACTAGATCAAAGATCAACACACTAATGTTTTCACGTGGTAAAACACCTACAGGGAAACATCCACGGCCCCAACCAACGTGGCCACTTGGAGCAGTTTATTAATGCAAAGAAAAAGATTACAAAGAGATTTTACAACAGATTTTCTCACAATCGGTCATCGAAAAATGACCCTCCATGCTCCTTAAATAGAGATCATGGACCAATCGGGTGTTAAGCCATGGATCAATGGTCGTTAAGATTGAGGAGAGTATGAACCGTCATATCACTCTATGTCGGGCACATATCGTGACCGTCGGATTTCCTAACTACAAATGCATACTAATGCATACTAAAGAAACTCACTAGAAAACACACTTTTACCTAATGACACAATAGACCAAGTAGATATTACTAACTCCTAAGTGTCTAAATATCCTAACAATTTGTATTCTCTTCCTTGTTTCATTCATAATTTTAGGATTATTTGTAACATGAGGGGGAACTCCCTAAACAATTCCTCCACCAGTCACTCAATTTTCAACTTTTCTTGATGTGGATGGTCCTTGATATGATATCACAAGAGTGTTCATTTTCCTTCGAACTTTCCCAAGAATGATCTTAGGATCAACATTTGTTTCTAGCATAAATTCCTCCATTTCCTTTGCTTTTTTAATAGCCACATTTAAATTATTTATTCATGAGGATATGATCGCATAATTTACATTTGTGGGAATTATGTTATTATAACAACCAAATATAACAAGAATGTTTGGTTTTTTTATCTTTTGGAATCTTATTCAACGTCTTGAAAAATCGTAAATTAAAGTCTCTCATTATTTCACCCTTTTTCAAATGAATTTGAGTGAACTATGTGAGAAATGTATGGTATGCAACTGGGGGTACATACATAATCATAAACATGTTTTTCAAATCATCAAATGATGAAATTGATTGATCATGAAGAGAGAGGTACCACTCATTGGCTTGTTCTATCAAAGTCTACAGAATACTCTAACCATTACATCATCATGTTCTATAAAATGGATATCATAAATCGCCAAGAATTGGTCTAGATGTCTCCTTGGATCTGTGCTTCCATCTCCTAAGAAAACGAGTAGAACTCCTTCGGGAAGGGTCGGTAATGGATGTTGTTCCCCTTGAAAATTAATAGGGCTAAACATATCCCTTCTTATTGGTACTCTTTGTCTTTCTTCTTGATTCTCAAGGATCCAATTTATATCTTCTATGTCACCTATGATTAAGGTTCTTCTTATCTTTGTCCTAGAACTTTCACCAACTTCAGGAAGTTGAAGTTTTTTACTCTTGCTTCTTGTTGTAGGTCCTTTATAATATTCCATCTTCTTATGATTTCGAAACCTTCTTCTTTGTCTTCTAACAATTTCTCTTTCCTCTTCACGGGAAAGTGTCTACCATGATCTTTCGATCTCTTCTTGGCTCCTTGTTGTTGTTAGTGCCAAATTGTACAATTGATGTAGAACACTTGTTTTATTTCTTAGTCCAACTTGTAACTAGGGTTGGTTAGGTTCAGGTTGAGTCATGAAGATTATGTTCTGTGAAACCAACCTTTTGTTTTCCCTAGCTGAGTTGCCAAAAATGTTGATTTTCAGATTGGTCACAATCAAAACAAAAACCTCGGGAGGATTAAATACATATGCATCTTTATAGAGGTGGTACTCCTCTCTAATTGTTTGAAATATATACTTGATATGATTAAAATAAAATATCAAAATGAGGAAATAATAAATAACAAACCCAAATATTTATCGCTCAAATAAAATATGAAAAATACTACTGATTGAAAAATAATATGTTCAAAAAGCAAATTCCCAAGAAAAGGACCAGGAATATTTCACAGAATACAATATTTACAAGATATTATACAAATAAAAAGTAGTCATATGATGAAAATAAAAAATTCCTCACATCCATCACAATATCATAAATTTTTATCACATTCATAAGATAAAAAGATATGAATCTAGAATTGAGACAACTTTAAAAGAGTATTTCATTCAAAATAAGAGAGAATATGATAGGTGAACTTCAAACATCTTATGCTCAATAAAATTAGAGTTCAAGATATCATTGAATTTTCACCCCAAAATAGTTCTGTGAGAGTTTCAAAAAAAATAATAGTATGTTTACAAATAAAATTAAAGTTTGTGTTTTTCCAAATGGACTGGGATGAGGCTTCCATGGAATGCAAAAGAAAATGGAACAGGGATGGACCTGAAAGAAGAAAAAGAGGATGATCATAAATCAATTATGGGTTTCAAGAACATAAGTACATAACTGGATGATTTTTGAAAGAGAAGTATAAAGAATAGAAGATTACGAAAAGTGATCAGTTTAATCATTGTGATGGATTTCTCTCTCTCTCTCTCTCTCTCTCTCTCTCTCTCTCTCTCTCTCTCTAATCATTTTTGGGGATTCCTTGAACAGTTGTAACTACCTCTTCTTGATATGGTTCAGTTATTTTGATTAAATAATTCTTTAACCAATTTTAAATATAATATCTCATAGGCACAACTATTATCTCATGCCTTACTTTTATATCAAATTATGAACTTTCCAGATCTCAGAAATTAATTGAAAGTTGATGTAAAACATATTCAATGTTTTCATTCTTGTTCACATATCTAACTAACCATCTTTCAACTTCTAACTCTGAGTACTTGATCAAACTATTAAACTTCTCGGTTGATGCAGATTTCAATAATTCCATTTTTTCTTCAAAATGTTCCTTTGTCATAAATATAGAATTTAATATGAACTTTGGCTCTTCAACTTCTCTGATTGTTCCACCTAGATCCAACACTTTAGATATGATTCTCCCTTTTTGACACTTATACTGTCACAATCAACCAATATTTCTTTTAAACACTTGATTCTTTTAATCCAACAAGCTTTGAGTTTTTTAATGCGAACTATGGAAGGAAAATATTCTTCTTTTCTTTTCATCTCACTCATATTTGAAACTTTCATAACAAAGGTGGTAACATATCCTTTATAAAATTCATCGTCATTTTCTAGGTCGACATGTAGATATTGTCTCAAATTTGTCATTCTGGATCCCAAGGAAATAAAATTGTTTTCCAGTTGTCATGCCTCAAGAATAAGAGACATTATTTTCTTAACATTTTCTCCAACATATCTTCTGACAATAATGAGTAGGCTTGATGTTCCTCTCAATATTGAACTGGATTTTGTTGTTCCATCAGAGCTTTTCCAGGGTTGCATTATAGTAATTAGGTTGGAAAATATGGGAGGTGGCATTAGATAATTCTCCAATTCTTTAATTCTATATTTAAGTATGGTGTTTTCATTTCCCATTTCTCCAACTAACATATTCATGGCTTCTCATGTGGCTTCATGGATCTATACAATTCTCAAAGGTGGAACTCCATTTAGGTCAAATTCCGAGCTCGACTTTCCTTGAACTTTTTTATTTTTTGAACGAATTTTTTCAAAGACTAATTTATTTGAACCTTTATCAAACAAAGCATTGTGCAAGGTTATGGATTCTTCTTCAAAGAGAATTGTCTCTTGTGTGGAAAGTTTTGATGCAATCTCTCTACATTCCTAAAATATTTTTTCTTCGTCAGAGAATTCTATATCCTCAATGTTTACATCCAAGTCTATGTCTTCAAAAGAAACTTCGTCTTCAGGTGCAACCTTGTTCACTTCTTATTGATTTGTTTTCCTTTTTCTCTTACTGGTCACTGGAAGGTTATGGGGTCTCTCTAGAATTCCCGTAGGAGGGTTATGATCACCTCCATCATAAGAATTGTCAGTTGAAGATTTATTTTTCTCTTGAGATGTAAATTGAGGGTTTTGTTTTGGTAGGAAGCTTCTTTGAGAAACATTTGGAGATTGATTACTCCTTTAATTTACAACTCTTCCATGCTATCCACGTTGTTCAGTGGTGATAAAAACAGTTTCAATGCCCTAAATATGAAATGCTTGAGGGTCCTAGCTATCACCTTCCTCCTCTGTGAATAGAAAAATATTTGCATATGAGACATTGTAACCCACATACATCATGTGGTTTCATCAATAATTGGTTAGGGTTGAACCCTTTAATTTCATATGCCACCTTTAAATTATATTGATCAAATTGAACTATATATCCATCAATTTTTGCAACATTCTTTAATTTTATTTCACCAATTCTTCATGGCAAGGGGATAACTTTATGTTTCCTCTTTTCATAGAAGAAATTATCCCATAATCTATATTGTTTACACACTTCAACTATAAATATCTTGGTTGGTACATAATACGGGGAGTAAATGGGCCTTTCTCGACAACAATAAATCTTGATAATGTTGAGATGCTCCATCACTTAAAAAATTCCTCTTTTATCCACAAATGTTTCCGCTTCTAAATAAATTCTTGATGTTTTTGGTCCAAATATGTTTTTCTTAAAATAAGAAACAAACGAATTGCGCACTTCATAAAAATTATACATGGCTTTGTGCTTCCATAACACGGGTTACTGTGTATGGATTGGGTCAATTTTGCAATTGAGTTGTTTGGCTAAATTCAGTACTTTGAAAAAATGATTTTGTGTAATAGAAAAGATTAAGTACAAGGACAAGTAAAATTTCTTACTCTTTCTAAAATTTTCCAATTGATAAGATAATTCACCAGAAATAATCTTCACCCAGTCAAAAATTTCTTTCTCATGAATAGAAAAATATAGGATGTACAGAGCCAAACGAGGAATGGTATTTGTTGATTCTTGCCCAACTACCCTAGAAAAGAGCCATGCCATTTCTTGATAGGGTTTTTTCAACAGACTGACCTGGATGGTTGATAAATCTCCTAGCATTAGTGTCGGGTCTTCAAGATATTCGTGCAAAAGCTCAAGTTCACCATTTATTGCCTTCAAGAAATATTTTGCTTCATCCCTTTTCAAATTCATGGTTAGTTCTAGAATTTTAAACATTATTTTGACGATTGAAGGAGTTAAAGAAATTGTCTCGAACCCACGTTGAAGTTGAAAACCGACTAAGTATTGAAATATTGAGAGAGAAATGAAGTATGAAAAAATGACTAAGTATTATGAATCGGTCATACAGATCAATCACGGTGATAATCAAGTGAATCAAGTAAGTGGCTTATACCCACGGTGAACTTTTGCAAAAGTTCCAAGTATGGTCTGAAATGAGGATGGTGGAACATGGCAGTGCATTTTGGAAACAACATATCTTTGGAATTGAATGAGAATATGTGATGAACCCACAAGAAAATAAAAATAATATATGTATGGGTGTAAAATGGATACAATGGAATACAATGATGCATTTTGGAGGAGGCATAATTTTGTGACAATAATGAAATTGATTCATGAACCCGCACCAAAACAAAAGATTTTCTAAGTGTGGAAATATACAAGGGAATATTTGTGAATTACTTAACACAATTTTGAGTCAAAAATACTATTGTTGGACCCCACATGTATATAAGAGAGCTATAGCACCTAACATTCCCTTGTCCTTAGGACCTAGTAACTTTTTTCCATGGCTCCAAAGAAATATCTAAAATTTCCTTCACCAATTAAACATCCATAAATCTCCTCCATGACTCATGAAGAAAACAAGGAAATACAAAACTAGTTATCCAAGTTGGATAGTCAAATCTACAAATTGAAGGATACGTTGGTGAAATGGGTTGAATTGATGAATATTCAATCAGAAATGGAAAGAAAGATGGAACAGTTGGACTGGAAAATGGATGGAAAGTTGGAATAAATGGTGTAGAATTCTTGCAGAAACCCTGATAGATCTAGAATTCTAGTTAAATTGAACACAAACAATTTGCTGATATTCAAGAGATGAGAGAAAGTTTTTTCTCCATAAATCAGAGAATTATATTAATAAAAATGAATATACATGAGCAACCGTCCTCAAAAAGAAGAGAGGAGGTGAATATATAGAATTTCCAACATAGAAATTCTAGTCAAAAAAAGCTAGAAATAGCTAAAATAGGTGTCATAAAGGGAGACCACATAGTTCGACCTAGACCACTAAAGATACATGTAACACACTCATTAATGTCCAAAAGAGTTAAGTGATGCACATTATCTCACTTAAGCTCACTTAACTGACAAGAGAAGCAGTTCCAACTCACTTAACTGACCCGAAATAGTAGTTACTAATAATAGTAACAGCAAAAACCATTAATTAAGGAATAAATCTCTCACTCAAAGAGGAGGTGCGCATTCCCCAATAATATATGAGTTTTTCATGGGGGATTTGGAATAAATCAACGATAAATCAAGAAAAATCAAGAACCGGGAATTGAGTCTTGATCTAAAATTAGCAGTTTTCCCTAAAATCTAGGGATGAGGTGCCCTTCTTCTCTATGTGGCCAAATTAGGTGAAATAAAGTGTAAATGAATGTATTAACCAAGATCTAGGAGTCTAAGCTAGGTATAAACTAATGTAAGTTAGGATTATGCTCCAACAAATGGAACAAGGGATTATAGAAGCCTTAAATGGGATGTTCCCTAAATTTGATAAGGTGTTTGAAGGGACTCGTGAAAATAAAGGTAGTATTCAGATTGAACAACTTTCCAATAATAAGAATTTTCCAAGGGGATTTAACTCCAATAGTAAAGTTACTTATGGATGGCCTCCAAAATTAGTGAACTTCCCAAGATTGAATTAAGGAATCTTTATGGAACATAGGTCTTTACTTGGTGAACTAAATAAAGAAATATTTTGAACTACATAATATTATGGATGATAAGCAAAGGATTCACATATCAACTTTGAACTTTGAGATAAAACCATATCAATGGTATCAACAGGTATTTAAAATGGAGCCCCATTATTATAATTATACTTGGAGTTTATTTACAAGAGACTTATAAGCACAATATGGGAAATTTTGGGAACAAGAATACTTCAATCAATTGACAAGAACTAAGCACTTAGGTGATATTGAAGATTATAATTCATAATTTCAGGTATTGGCCACAAGGGTGGATAACATATGTGATGAACATTTGTTGGAATCTTACATGGGTGGATTAAAAGAAGACATTAAACATGAGTTTTTCTTAAAACATCATGTAAATATTATGGAAGCCATGTAATTTTCTCGTCGTATTCAAGCGAAGAATAAGGTTGTACACAATTATAACCTTGGATCATATGCAATAAGTAGAGATCATTTTGGGGTTCATAAGACAACCACACCTCAACCTACTCGAATATCACAAATGGAGGAGGGAAGAGAAAAAGGACTATGCTTTGGTTGTAACAATAAATGGTCAAAAGAGAATAAATGTTAAGAAACAAAATTGTTAATCACCTTGGAAAATAATGATGAAAATGAAGTGGGGGCATCTACATAAATAATTCAGGAAGAACTTGTCCACTTAAAAGAGCAGGAAATAGATGTATATTTATGCACAATATTGATTCAGATAGGTGTGAAATGTCTATTCATGCATTGGTAGGTTTGTCAGCACCTCAAACCCTAAAGATTGTAGGTTACATTTAAAATGAAAAGGTTATAGTTCTCATTGACTCTAGTAGTACCCATAACTTCATTGATAAAAAAATTAGCAGAACACGTCAATTGTTTTGTATATCCAGTGACAAATTATCAAGTTTTGGTTGTTAATGGAGGGAGTATTGAATGTGTGGGAAAATGCCACAAAATTAAACTAAGTATGGGAGAATATAATTTGGAAATACCAATGTATGTTTTTCCCATTGGAGGTGTAGATGTTGTTCTAGGGATTCAATGGTTGAGAACATTAGGTACAATTTCTACAAATTTTAACGAATTATTCATGATATTTGAATTGGAAGGAATTCAATATGAACTTAAAGGGTTAAAATCTGAACCTTCTCAAATCATAAACTCTCATCTAATGGACAAGATCCTAAAAAGGGTAGAGAGGGAGTTGTGGTTAAACTTTATTCTATGGAAGTTAAGCATGAAGATGAAAAAATTCCAGAGGAATTAAGATGCACATTGGAAAAGCACTATAGGGTCTTCCAAGGAATTCCTGAAGGTATACTTCCATATAGATATCATGAACATGAAATTGAACTAATATCTAGAAGTACTCCTCATAATAAAAGGCCTTATAGATATCCTCATCAGCAAAAAAGGGAGATTGATAAAATAGTACAAGACATGCTAGATTCGAGTATTATTCAACCAAGCAAGAGTTTATTTTGATCTCCAATAGTGAAGGTGAGAATAAAATATAATTCTTGGAGGATGTGTCATGATTATAGATATCTAAACAAAATCACCATAAAGGATAAATTACCTATTCCAAATATTGATGAACTATTAGATGCGATTCATGGAGTGGTTTGTTTTACAAAGCTATATCTTAAATCAAGATACCACCATATCAGATTAACAAAAGATTGCATTCCCAAAACAACTTTTAAAACTCATGATGGACACTATGAGTTCTTGGTCATGCCTTTTGGGTTGACTAATGTTCCTTCAACTTTTCAAAGTCTCAGGAAAAAAAAATGACCCCATATTAGAAATTTTGTGTTGGTTTTCTTTGATGATATACTTATATGTAGAAAATCATGGGAGGACCAAATTAAACATGTGGATCGATCTTTCAAATTATTGAGAACAATCAATTGTATGTAAAAATATCCTAATATTTTTTTGGGAAAAAATAAGTAAAATATTTGGGTCATATTGTTTCAAGGGAAGGGGTTAAGGTGGACCCTCAAAAGATCCAAGCTATTAAAAAATGAACTACTCCTAAGAACATCAAGAGTCTTAGAGGATTTTTGGGTCTTACATAATATTATTGAAAATTTGTTAAGAATTATGCATGCATTACATTCCCACTCGCATCTCTCTTGAAGAAAAATTCATTTGTATGTAATGATAAGACTGAGTTGGCATTCTCTCTCTTAAAGGATGCCATGTCTTCTACACTAGTATTGGACACACCTAATTTTGGTAAAACATTCATAGTAGAATGTGATGCATCAAAATTAGGAATGGCAGTTGTATTGACACAAGAAGGGAGACCATTATGTTTTGAAAGCAAACAATTCAAAAGAAAATATTTGGTGAAATATACATATTAAAAAGAAATGGAAGCAATTTTACACACAATAAAAAAATGGTGACAATATCTCATTGGGAGCAACTTTCAAGTCAAGACAAACCATGATAGCCTAAAGTACTTTTGGAGAAAATATTGTCATTATAACAACATCAAAAATAGGTAGAAAAAATGCAAGAGTTTGATTTTGAAATAATCTACAAAAAGGGGAAGTACAATGTAGTAGTAGATGCTTTTTATAGAATAGAAGAAGCCTCAATTTTATATTCTGTTACATATTATATTCATGTGTGGCTGGAAGAAGCTCGTCGTGAATGGTAAAATGACAACATCACTAAACAAAAAATACAATGTACAAATGAAGGGATGAACTCTATGGAACATTGGGAGTGGAAGGGAGATATACCTTGGTACAAGGGTAGAATAATTTTATGCCCTCAATCAAATTTGAAGCAACGAATATTAAGGGAGTCTCATGACTCTCCAATGGTAGGACATGTAGGGTTCCTTAAAACATATCAAAGGATAAAAAATGAATTATTTTGGGAAGGAATGAAGAAAGATATTCAAAAACTTGTAAGAGAATGTCAGGTTTGCCAAAGAAATAAAGGAGAGACAGTAAAATATCCAAGGTTACTTGAGCCATTACATATACCTAATCAAGGATGGGAAGAGATATCAATGGAATTCATTACATGGTTACCAAAATCTGAAGGTAAGGATGTCATTTTTGTGTTTGTCGATAGACTCACAAAATATGCACATTTTTTGTCGAATTCAAAGTACATATACAACAAAACAAGTGGCATAAGTGTTCATGAAATAAATTCATAGACTTTGTGGCCTTCCTAAAGTAATAGTAAGTGATAGAGATCCAAAATTCACAGGAAAGTTTTGGAAAGAATTATGGAAGATGAGTGGAACAACACTAGATATGAGTTCAAAATATCATCCACAAATAGATGGTCAAACAAAAATACTTAAAAAAATGTTTAGAGGGTTATCTACGATCTTATTCTTCAGAAAAACAATCGCAATGGATGAAGTGGCTTCCCTTGGCAGAATGGTGGTATAATACTACCTATCATACATCTACTAAAATGTCCTTGTTTGAGGCCCTTTCAGGATATCCAACTCCGTGTATCTCCTAATTTTTGCAAGATATGTCCAAAGTACATGTAATTGAGTCACATATGGAGAATAGTAAATAAAATTTGACAATTCTTAAAGAAAACCTTCAAATGACACAAAATAGGATGAAATGACAAGAAGATCAACATTGAAGTGAAAGACAATTTGAGGAGGGTGATTAGGTATTTTTAAAACTACAACTTTATAAGCAATCTACACTCAAGAAAAAGTAGAATAAAAAATTAGCTCCAAAATTTTATGGACCCTACAAGATTATTCACAACATTGGACAAGTGAAATATGAGTTAGATTTTCTTTCTTCTCGCATTCATAAGGTTTTTCATGTATCTTGCCTAAAAATGGTTTTGGGAAGTTGATTCTTGAAGTAGAAAAAGCTATAGATCAACGTTCTCTATCTCTTTGGAATAGAACCATTATGGAGTACCTAATCAAGAGGAATAATCTACCTCTAGAAGGAGCTACATGGGAAAATGAGCAGTTCGTGAAGAAACACCCTCAATTACAAGCTTTGAGGGAAACCATTTTTTTTAAAGAGGGGGGATATGTTGAGGCCCTAATAAGCATTCATTATTAGTTTATTTGTAATATTAGTGGGTAGGATAGAACATTTCATTGTTCCCTTTCATTATAATTGTACACTTTGTCTCTTATATATATACCAAGGAGACCTAGTCTTAAGATCATCGTATATTCTCTTGTGAATTGGATATATTGTAAACGGAGGTTTCCCCCTCGAAGTGGATTGTATTCATTGAATTTCTATCATTTTTAAGGAACTTGGTTCATAACATATTCTCTTCATTTTGATAATGATACTTAGGGTAAACCCTAGAATGTTTAGGGCACAAGGTCAATCAACAACAAGACTCGAACCCATTACAATAATATACTTATTAAAAGCTCAATATGTCACTTGCGAAAATTAAACCTGGGTGGAGAAGTTAACAATCATTCCTTCCAACTATCTAAACTAAATCCAATTAACATAAATAATATTATTATTATATAAACCTTTATTAAATTAACAACACATAGATACTAACCAATACATTTGTATTCTATTACCTCAACATCTTTACACCTTTCCAAGTTGCACCCTCCAATATAGTGATCCTATTAGACTTTGACTTTAAAATTTAGGATATAATTTATAGTATCTTTATCATACAGGTTTATTTCTACATCATATGGATTTTTTTTATTGAAAACATTAAATATATTAAATATATATTTTTAAATAATATATTTTTAATAAAGTATATGATAAAATTAATATATAATAAATATTATTAATTTAAAACGTAGAAAATATGTATTTTTAAATATAATTCACATGAAATGGAGGTAGGTAAGTAAGTGTGCATTTTAAAAATTCACACTTACTTCCTCAACCCAACCCCACCCAACCCAACCCAACCCCACCCCACCCTCATTCTTATCCTCACTTTTATATATTGTAAAATTAATATCTAATAAACATAATTGATTGAGGGTAGAGTGGACGGAGTAAGTGTGCAATTTTAAAGTGCAAACTTACTTTCCCACCCCATCCTAAATCAATCATATTTAGTGTGCATTTTTAAATATGATTGATTTAGGATGGGGTGGGAAAGTAAGTCTGCATTTAAAAATGCACACTAAATATGATTGATTTAGGACATATAAGGTGAGGATGGTGGGTGACGAGAGTAAGTATGTATTACTTCCTCATATCTATAATGTATGCTTATTTCTCTTACCCCCACTTTTATTGAGAGTGGGGGAAATAAGTGTGTATTTTAAAAATGTATATTTAAGGATGGAGAGTGGGGGAGGGGGTGGGGGTGTGGGGGTGTGGGAGTGGGAGTAAGTATACATTTTTAAAATGCACACTAAGAGTGGGGACGAAGAGTTGGGGTGGGAAGAGTAAGTGTGCAAAAAGGCACACTTACTCCCTCCACTCTAGTGCTTATTTTAAAAATGCAAATTTATTCTTACCACCCAATTTTTATTGAGAATAAGAGAGAAGAATAAGTGTACAATAATTTTAAAAAAAATCACCGAACTTAAAAATAAATTTTCTATATTCATTTCCAAAAAATTTAAAACTCTTATATAATATAATTTTATTGAAAAAATTCTTTATCATTTAATATTATTTTTATGCAAAATAAAAATCAAATAAATATTTTTGTTTGTGATTTTTATTTTTTATTTTTTTTATTTAAACATCTTCCATTATTTTTAACATTTTATATTAAAGATAACATTTTCCTTAAAATAAAATTATTTGAATAATATTTTACATTTCCTTCTATATAAAACCTCATACAGTTACATAGTAAACAATGATTCATACTTCTTGGCATATGCAAATTCTATTAGAATGAGATAATATTACTCTGTGTTATTTATCTTATCACATCAATATCAACAATATCTTAGAGAATCCAATACAATATCTTTATCCATCGATCTATATTTATAGGTGGTAGATGAACTAAACTCATTTTTTATTTTCAAATTTAGTTTAGAATATTGAAGTATTTTTTTCCAATTTTTTTTAATTTAAAAATGACAAAACTTATTATAATTTAATTGTGAATTAAAATTGAGGATACATATTATTGGATATTACTTCTAAATGTTAGTTAACTCATCATTATTATTCATGAAAATCAACGTCATTTAAAATGACCCAAAAGAGGTATACTTTCGCCTTTGTTAAATGCGCCTCCATGTCTTGGGTTGTTAAATCGTTTCCTATGTCTAAGGAATAAAAACCCTTAATTAAATGAAATCCCTTTTAGGTCTTACTCCAAAATCAAAAGGAGGTTTCAGCCTAAATAGTATGTGCAACAAAGTTTGTTTCCCTTATGGTCATTGTTAAGGCTACTTCCAATAAAATCGAATCATGTGCTTTTACTACCATTTAGCCTTAATCCTATATATGAAACCAAATACTACCTTCAATTACAAGTTAATCCCTTACTCATAAAATTGAAATAAATTTATAAATTTTATTATTTTTTTTCAAATATTTTATATATTTTTATTATATATTTTATAAGATTTTATTTTATTTTTTTCCCAAAGAAAAAAAGCATTTATATTCATTATTACAATACACATGTTGAAATCGATCAAAATGGGCCTTAGCAAGCACCAACCAAAACATATTCTACCATTTGACCTTATCCTTCAAAATTGCTTTATACATACTGCTACAAAAAACAATGACAATCTTGTCATCTTTGTGCAAAAGCAACTTTCTACTATAGTCCTTATGTTCACAAGTTGTTCAAAATTTTGTAGTCTCTACATATCATTACAAAAATATATACAGAGAAAAAGTATTCAGATCTAGAATTCCATCGCTTCAGTTTCTATACCCTTGAAGTACTCATAAAAACCGAAAGCTCCAATTTGAAGATCACAGGCTTCCTTGGAGAGCTCATACGCCTTTGAATTAAGTTCCCTAAGAACATGATGAAAACATAGCCACTCGAATGATTGGAAGGCAAAATTAATTTCTCTCAAAACATTAGCCAACCTAGTGTTTTGGATGTTGACGTTTCCTTGACCCCAATTGATGATCAGTTTTGAATCCCCCAACACATGTAGCTTCCTAATTTCCTTCTTTTTAGTCGCTTCTAGGAGGGTCCATAAAGATACAAACTCTACTATGTTGTATGTCCCTCCTCTCGGGGTGTATCTTATGTAAATATAATGACTTTGGTTGAGGAATATAACTACTCCCACTCCACATTTGGGTGAGTGCCATTGACTGGCCCCATCGAAATAACCCCAAGGAGTACCATAGTCCAGGGAGGGGAGGAATAGATATCACAGCCTCTGTTCTTTCAGATCTACTTTAAATTATGTTGTTTATCTTAGTATGATGTCTACTATCACCTTGGGTACCACTAACTTGTCTTTAAAGATAGCTTCGTTGTGCACCCACCATAGATTTGATATCAATAAGCGTGGAAGACCTGCGTAAAGAGAGATTGATCTATCCATTAACCAATTCATGAGGCAATACTCCAGTCCACCTCTGTTCCATTCCGAGTTGGTGTTGAGTTTTTCTTTTACATTTTTTGAAACAAGTCTTGCATAAGGACAGGAAAAAAGTAGGTGAGACACGAATTCAACATTAGACTTGCAAAGCACATAACAGTTGGGTCCAATCCACCCCCTCTTAATACCATTATCCCACATTAAAAGTTTTTTTTTAGGGCAAGCCAAAGGGTTAACTTGCATCTAATAGGGGCTTTGAATTTCCATAAGGGTGGTTCCACCTATCTTTCTTTAGCCCAATATTTATAGCCGAGTATAGCAGTGAAGGACCCTTCCTTCGAGTTTTTGGACCAACACAAAGCATCCTCCGACTCTTCATCAATAGAAATATATTTTTCACACAACAATGAGATAAAGGAGTCCCATTCCTATGAGAGATCAACAGGCAGAACCAATATCGCAGAGTATTTCCACCTAGATCTGCCTCTTGGTTGAGGGACCCCAATACAGACGTCAAACAAAGAGTGAATATTGGAAGCCCCTAAATGTTGAATCAGAGGTTCCGACAACCTAAAGCGATCATCTTCCCCTAGCCAAGGGCCCTCTCCCACTCTAATATGATGACCATTACCGATTTTCCACATCTTCCAATTGCTTACCAAAGGAAAGGCCTCCACCAGAGCCTTCTAAACTGTCGATCCCTTGGAAGACTTGTCCAGGACACAAAACCAATTCTCTATGGATAAACTTGAAAGTTTAGAGAACATCACCATGATCCATAGTGAGTTTCCTTATGTTAATCTCCATAAGCTATTGTCTGCTAGTGCATGCATGAAGGGATGGATATCCTTTAGTCCCCCTCCCCCAAATTCCTTTGGGGATGCAACAAAGGTCCAACTTGCTATATGAACACCACCAATGGAATTTTGTCTTTCCCATAAATACTTACTACTTAACCTCTATACTTTATCCAACACTCCTTCGGTAATTTCCACTATCAAGTTCCAGTAAACTAGAATGCTTTCCAAAACTAATTTTATCAGGACAAACCTTCCGCCTCTTAATAATAATTTGTTAACCCAAATAAATATTCTTGATTCTACTTTTCGGATGAGCCATCTCCAATCCTTCTTTCTGTAGCCATATGGTTTTAGAAATAAACCAAGATATTTGAATCTATCAACTAGGTTCTTCCTTTGAGCATGGATTAAGTTTTGAAAGGCGATCGCTTCCTCTTTTGTGCATTTATTGAGAAGGATGTAATACTTATCTGAATTGATCAACATATCTATTTCTTTGCAATAAAGATATATTGTTATTTTTAAATATTCCAGGTCTCTTAATGATTCAAGCACACTGCAGAAAACATCATCAAAGAATAATATATGTGACATCGTCTCTGAGTCTGATACCTTTATCCCCCTCATCTGGTTATGGGCTCGAGATTCTTTAATCAACCTGATTATTCCTTCGGCTATTAAAAGAAAAAGGAAGGGGGATAGAGGACACCCTTGACGAAGGCCTCTCGAGGTTTTGAAAAAATGAGAAGGAGAACCATTAATAAGCACAACAAAGGATGCACTTTGAATACATCCCATTATCCAATTCACCGAGTTCACGTTAATACCATTCTAAATAAGTTCCATGTGTGATAAGGTCCAACTTACCCTATCATAATCTTTTGACATATCCAATTTTAAAATGGTGGCTTTGAGATTCTTCTTCTTCACTGTATGAAGGACCTATTTTTCTATAGTAACATCGTCATGGATCTGTCTGTTTTGCAAGAAGCCAAATTGTTCCTCCCTAATTACTTCACTAAGCATAGGTTTTAATATTCTTCCAATGATTTTGGAGATCAACTTGTAAGCCACATTGCATCATGATATAGGTATAAAGTCCCCAAAAGAGTCTACAATTTTCTTTTTGGGGATAAGACACTGAAAAGTAGAGTTCAGGGCTCTGTGAATTCTACCCACCTTCTGTGATTCTCTCAACATTAATAACAGATTGTCCTTCAATAAGTCATAAAAGGATTTTAAAAAATCTATTGTAAAATCGACCAGACCT
>ML845575.1:25570-36560 GCA_009831015.1 Picea engelmannii | reverse complement strand
TTCCATTATTTAAAGACAAATCTTCTCTTTATCTAAACCCAGGCTCATTGTCCTGAAGATGGATCCTGATTTGGATCTGAAACGTCGACACTCTATTGACCATACTGTGGCTATTCCGACCAATCATGAAAACCCCAACCACAGAAATATTTTTAATAAAAATAAAAACATAAAACAAAATAATAATAAATAAAACAAAAATGTAATAAAACAAAAACACATAAAACAAACAAACATAAAATAATAATAATAAAAAATATAAATAAATAAAAACCTAATAATTAAATAATTAAAAACAAACAATAAAAAAAACATAAAAAACAACTTTTCAGACCCCCCTTCCCCATTCGTACTTTAATTGAGGGGGGGTCCGGTAAAAGCGGTTTCCAAAAAAATTCCCGTGCCACATGACCCTTCCCCATGAAATCTGGACCCCCCTCCCCCCTAAAACTGTTTACCACCTACCTCCCCTTTCGGAAAACCATCTTCCCCCCCAAAAAAACCGTTTTTTGCAAGGTTTTAACCAGTCATCTTCCGAGGTGTTTTATGGGCAAACAAATTCGTATTTTCGCAAACAGAGAGAATTTTTTCTACGCAACAGAATGAAATTCAATAATCTATCTCAGATTTTCAACATGTGCCATGGTTTGGGGGAATCAAGATCATCTTTGAGCCCATTTATTCGGGATTCAAGATTTTCTTGTTTGAGACATATTTTTCAAACCCAGATCTCGAACAACTGGAGATGAATTTCAAAAACCCGAGAGAGGTTTTTTCTTAGAACAAAATGATATAAAAAAACCTCTTTTAGGGACCTAATCTCTCACGTAGGCAGAATAATATATTCCGATGTAATAAAGGTCAATATTAATAAGGCCTAAAAATAAGGAAGAATAAGTCGAATGTAAGAAGACCTAATAGAAGCTTCCTCTTCTAGAAGGATATTCCTCTAGATGGTTATTTTGATAGACATATTTAGTATAAATAGGAGTCGAGGGTATACGAATTGTTGTCTTGGATATTATTGTAATAGAGATCTTCTTGACTGGAGGTTGCCCCCTCGAAGAGGCAAGTGAACATTTCTCTCAGTAATCGAAGTGCTCTTTCTGGTGTTATTTTGTTATCATTTCAATATTATTGTGGCATTGTTCTAGTTATATTGTTGTTCATCTGCCATTTCTTGCATTTATTTCTGTTCTGCATACTTTTTATATCTGGAATATTACAAGTGGTATCAAAGCACTTTCCTTGACAAAAAATTGTGGGTAATTTTTTTTTCCAGGGTAGAGATGTATTCTGACGTCTTTAAGCTACAAAGATCTGTCATTACACACATAAATTCGTGGTTGATGGATTCATACACGCAGGAAATACAAGTGGTACTTAAGAACACATTTGTTGGCCACCCTTGTAACCCCTGTTGGTATCCCTTCAAGTGGTAGCGCATCAGACATCACCTGTATACAGATCAACCTAGATTTCCTAAAGCCCTCTTTAGATAAACCGATCACCTGACTGCTATAGTGTCACTGAGAACAACACTTAGGAAGATACTCTCTAGTACCTGGGTAGTCGGGTAGTACGGCTAAGGGCATGGTCTAGCCACCTTAGTTTGTTCCCTAATATATTGGGCCAAGTACTACGGTTGGACCCCACACGTATATCAGAGAGCTATAGCACTGGGAAAACCCTTGTCTATAGAACCATTGAATACCTAACCCTCGGGGATGAAAACAAAAAATAAAATAGACAAGAACTATTGCCGCACAACTATGTTCGAGTTTCCAAATCACTACACATTTCTTCTTGGTTAAGCATTTGGGAATTTCATCACTACAGTATTCTTCAGAATGAAGTATTATTCACCATTATTTGAGACCTATTCCATTGGATCTATCTCTTCGGCCTTATCAAATTCATACCTATCATTTTGAAACAAAAGTTTTGACCCCACCCGCCCCTCTTCGGTTCCCTCGTCATCATGGCCCATACCTGTAGCCAATACTTGGAAGCTTGATTCAATACCTTGCAATCTAATTTCACAGAGACCCAACAAAAAGTGAGACATCTCAGTGCCAATATTTCCACCATCAATAAAACCATGCATTCCTCCATCGTCGCTTCAATCACGGAACTCAAAGAAGACCTCAAACAAGACATGACTACCCATCTTGAATCTATCGCTTTGATGATCTGCATCGAGCTGCATATCCCTGTAGATCCCCCTTTATCTGACCCACCTTTTCATATTGAAGTTGAAACTTCCTCTCATTCCCATAATTTTCAGCCCCATCACTTTCAACGTGACCTATGCCTTACGCGGGTGGATGTGACCAAATTTGATGGCTTGGATCCCACTGGTTGGGTAACTCAAATGGAACATTATTTCTATTTGTACGACATTACAGATGACTTGGCCAAACTCCAGTATGGTGTTCTCCATCTAGATCAAGAACGTTGGCAATGGTGGCAATGGAGAAAAACTGGTCGTCAAGGGTATGTTGCTTGGACACACTTTGTGGCATATCTTTATGAACACTTTGACACTGACACCAACCATTTAGGCCGTTTGAAAAAATTGAAACAATCTGGCACAGTGGGAGAATTTATAGCTGCTTTTGAACGTCTATATTTTTGTACAGAGGGCATGTCTAATTCTTTTTTCTGAGAATGTTTTATCAGTGGCCTCAATGATGATATTTGTGTCCATGTCCTCATGGCTCGGCCTCAGAGTTGGGAGGAGGCTACTAAATGAGCTAAGGAAGCACAACAAATTGTCTCTTCTCAAAACCGGAAACCCTCCTTTATTCCTTGCACTAAACCAATAAATCCCACTCCTCCTTCTACTCCACTAAAGATCCAAAAATTGACCAGGGCCGAAATGGATGAATGCCAACTCAAAGGCCTTTGTTATAATTGTGATGACAAATAGTTTTCGGGACACAAGTGTAAGGAACAAAATATTTTTATGTCCATCTCATTGGATGTTTCAGAAGAGGATGTTGAAGCTCCCCTTGTGTCTGAGTCACCTGAACCCACCGACATTACCCCTCCCTCAGACCCTCCCGAAGTAGAACCGATCATTTCCCTAAATGCTCTCACGGGCTTCTCTGCTCCCCAAACCCTCAAAATAATTGGCTACATCAAGCTTAGGAAGGTCATCATTCTTGTTGATAGTGGAAACACCCATAATTTTATTCATCGTCGATGTTAGTAATCAGTTTACAGTGTTAAATTTTGGACTTCTGGTTACGACGAGCACACTACTGGAATAGTGACATTCTTACAGTGCCATCATAAAACATCATCTCACTTCCCAAAAAATCCTTAAATTCTTCGAGCCATATCTATATGGCTTATGTTTTGATATATTGTGGCAATGTTCGTGTTGGCATCTAACAAATCAATGTTAAATATGCATTAGCTAAAGTGTTTATGAATTAAAATGCAGTTTTTGGAAAATTTGGTCTTATTAAGCCATTTTAACTTCTCTGGTCAGTTTGTTGTTCTTGGGTTTCTACTACAGTCTTCATGATTCATTTGGGAAGAAAAATTATTGGCCGAGGGAAAATCTCCAATTAAGCCCATTGGGCATCTAGGTCAAATTTCACCAGCCAGCCATCGAAACACAACACAGGTCAACATTCACATACCAAAGTCCATATGCCAAGTGCCAAGTCCAGTTCCTCATTTCACCTGTCAATCACAAACCAATGCACAACCATACATTATTCATTAAAGCTACGCAATACACAAAGCCACAAGTCAAGACCACATGGGAAATCAAGTGTTAAAACACATATGTCCATACAAGGCCACGAGGAGGGAGCCTTCATGTAATCTCAGGCATCGAGACAACTAGCATTAGGGGCATTTAAGCCCATAACATGCTGAAATATTCTCTCACATACCATGAAGTCATAACCATTGTAATGCAGAGACTTATTTCTGTTGATAGAAAAGTGAGGACAGACAAATGCTACCCCCCAGAGTTTATGGATGTCCGGTCTATTGCAAAAAACAAATGAGAATTTTAGGCTTCTTTATGATGCAAACGTTGAGACCCGCATAGTCTTTGTTTTCAATGTAAGAGGTCGAATTTGTGTGGGATGACGTATGCACTCCAATCATTAACAAGTTCACAGGATGGTGAGGATGGTTCCATGACTTGAATCTACAAATCCAAATCCAAATATCATGACCTAGATCATAATATTCATCACCCAGTGCTAGTGAGTACTTAGACAAGAGTTTATGGAAGCCTGAAGATGCCAAGCATCTAGTGCTCTCGAACATATGACCAAGTGTCAACACTAAGTAGTACATGAAACCCAAGTATCAGAGGTTAATCTTTTCAAATGTGTTTCACCTGTTGAGTTTTTTGCAATGTCATTTCACAGATCCTGGAGAAAGATAGGGTCATGAAAGCCTTATTCCATCAAGCATCCATGAAACAGTGCTTATTTGATGACAACGAGAATGAGGCTCTGAATCTTACTTCCGAAGTTGCCTCTTACAAGTCCTCCATTTGCAATTTCAGTTGAATATCTCAGTGCTATCAACGATGAATAAAAAAGGTGAGGATATTAGTTCTTTTCGATGCTACTATGAAAAAGGTTTATCGGTCTGAGAATGAATCTTGGTAGACTAGCAAATGATGTTGAAGATAGAGAAAATCGTTATGGATGAGGATGTAGACAATGTAAGAGAACCCATATTTCAGAGTCGAATGCTCTATCCAAAATTTCATTAACTATTTGGATCATACATTTGTTGCACAATTTGTGTAAGATCTACATGATTTCGATCATCAGTTCATTATACAGCTGGTTGAAGGTATTGTGGCCATTGCACCATGAAACTATAATCTAGAACCAACAAAAAGGGAACCTAATAAAGGAATTGTTGGACAAAGTAAGGTTAATGATAAGCTCCAGATGCTTACAGAAGCAATCCAATACATTTCATAAGTAAAGTAGTACCAGTGTCTTCTCCTAAATACTTAGAGCTATTTGAAGGTGATCCTTAGAAAAGTGTAGTTTTGAAGATGTGGCGTTACCTTGGTAGAAGTTTTCAAATAGTTTTGAAATCCTGTAGTAATGCAATCAGGGTTAGGTTTCATTAAAGTTTTTGCAATTGCCGAAAAACATAATCAAACGAGATTCAACATATCTTGGGAAATAATTGTTACCAGTATAAAAGGCCAAATATCAATCAAAGAAACAACCTCCAGATTTCAAGGAGAAATATTTATAGATCAAACATTGTTTCCATATTTTCAAGCATCGAGAGATCTTGTTGAGTTGGAGATAGGGCACCTGGAAGCAGAGGAAATCTACATCAGATCCACATTTCCAAGTTCACATTCCACGTTCTCAGGCAAAGGATTAATAGTTGGTCAAAGATTCATTTCCAATATTTTGAGAACATGGTTGACATATTTGAAGGCATAATATCAGCAGTCAACCAAAACAGATTCAATGTTCTAAGGTGGTAGATGAGGTGGTAGAGTATTTTGCACAAACATTTAGCAGCGGTCCCATATTACTAGCCAACAAACTGAGGGAACGATCTTTTAATTAAATCTTACCCGAATTTTAAAGAAACAACTTCAGTAAACTCCAGATTTCCAGGCAAAGAATATTATTAGTTGATCCATCGATTACTGATTTCCATGTAGGGTTTTAGCATTCATAGGAAGAAGAACAACATTTTTGAGACACGTGTTCATCATATGAAAATTATAAAACCAACATCAAATAATGGGAAAAAGGGAGTAGGAGGCCCGCGAGGGTAAGGCCTGAGAAGGATTTGATGAATTAGCCATCCAGTAGGTGTTATTGTAAGCCTAAGGGAATTAGTTTCTGTGATAGCTTCTGACATTGGGGATCTATGACATTTTTTTTATCAGATTGTGATTTCTCTTGTCTAAACACTATTTTTCCATCTTCCTTGTTTCACATTTCGTTTTTCATCTTACTTGAATGAATTGCAGACATTGAGAATCAATGGCTACTCATGGATGATAGATTCCCGAGCGGCAAAGAGTTTTCCAGGACTGCCTATTATCTGTGTGATTTGTTTCAAGTACCATTGCATCCATTTGACAAAGAGAATCTCGGTTTGATGAGGTGTTCTACTTTTTGTTTTTTTCCTATTCTTCTACCCATTTATATATAAACATCTTATCTGATATACAATTTGATTGCCTTCGATCAACAGGGTGTTTACTTGACTCCATGCCCAATGGTGTTTTTATTGATCTGCATTTAGTCTATTTCTCTTATTATTTCTCTTTCCATCTACCTGATCCACCTTCTTTCAAAACCCAAAACACATCCTTATTTATAAAATCATTGCAATAACTGAAGATGTGCTAGGCTTGACCCTATAGCAGTCTAGGGGAAAATTATATCACTAACAGTCACATTTCCCAAGAAACTAATTGCTATATCTGTATAGTCAATAATTTCCAAATCATGATTGCCAATGGCGGGTCCATGAAATGTGGAGGGCGTTGTGAAAATGTGTGTCTCCAAATTGGTGACTACCACTTGGAATCTCATATGTTTTCTATCGACATAGGCATTTGTGACATTGTGTTGGGTGCATACTGGCTAAGGACTTTGGGTCCCATTCTCATGGATTTTAAGGAATTAATCATGCAATCCGATTAGGAGGGCCAACACTATAAGTTCCAAGGTAACACCGTCGGTTCCCCTGAGATCATTAGTTCCCATTGCATGTAAAATATGCTCAAAAAAGGTCATTGAGGCGTTATTTCCCAACTCCATGCCATACAAGCAACTGAGACACCCTCTGTGCCGCAGGACCTCCAATCCATCCTCTCTAAACATCAAGTTGTTTTTTCCACTCCCCAGGGACTCCCTCCTTCCCATGGTGTTGATGATCATTCCATTCCCCTTGTCCCAGGAAGCCTTCCTCCCAATATCCGTCCCTATCGTCACCCCTTTTCCCAAAAAAATGAAATTGAGAAAATGGTTCAAGAACTGCTTAACGCAGGTGTTGTCCGCCCTAGTACAAGCCCCTACTCTTCTCATGTGGTTATGATCATGAAGAAAGAAGGCTCTTGGCGCATGTGTCCTAATTTCCGTTCCCTCAACAAACTCACCATTAAAGAGAAATTTTCCATTCCTTTCATTGATGACCTCTTGGATGAATTGAGTGGCACCTAGTTCTTTACTAAACTTGATCTTCATTTTGGCTACCACCAGATCCATATGAAAGAGGCAAACATTCCTAATACTTCATTTAGAACTCATGAGGGCCACTATGAGATTTTGGTCATGCCCTTTGGTTTGTGTAATGCTCCCTCCACTTTCCAAAGCCTCATGAATCATGTCTTCCATCCTTTTCTCTGTCCTTTTGTCCTAGATTTCTTTGATGATATCCTCATCTATAGAAAAACCTGGTCAAACCATCTTGCTCATGTGGATCGAGTTCTCCATATACTCTCTCAGCACCAAATTTTCCTGAAACAATCTAAATGTGATTTTGGCACCTCAGAAGTCGAGTACTTGGGTCATCTTGTTGGAAAGAACGTCGTTAGGGTGGATCCTAAAAGGATTGAAACTATGCAAGACTGGCCTCACACAAAGACTCTCAAAATCTTGCATGGATTTCTAGGCTTAACAGGTTATTATTGCAAGTTTGTCAAGAATTATGGAAAGATCGCGGCCCCTCTCACTGCACTCCTTAAAAAGAATTCTTTCACCTGGACTCCAGCAGCTGCTCAGGCTTTTCAAACCTTAAAGATGGCCATGTGCACTCTAGTCCTAGCACTTCCTGATTTCACAAAGACCTTTTTCCTGGAATGTGATGTTTCAGGGAAAGGAATTGGTGTTGTCCTTATGCAAGAGGGTTGACCTTTGGCCTTTACCAATAGACAACTGTCTGAACGAAATTTGGGCAAATCAATCTATGAAAAGGAAATGTTGGCTATTCTACATGTTGTTGATATTTGGAGCCCTTAACTATTGGGGAAATGCTTCCAAATTAAGAAAGACCATCAAAGCCTCAAGTATTTTCTAGAACAACGCATCTCCTCCCCAGAGAAACAAAAATGGGTGACTAAGCTCTTTGGATATGATTATGAGATTATTTACAAGAAAGGAAAAGACAATGTGGTTGCAGATGCACTTTCCCGAAAATATGAAGATGAAGGGCCCATTTTTTTCTCTCTCCTTCATTGTACCAGATTGGATCCAAACCATTCGCCAGGAATGACTACACGATCCCCAAAAGTTCACATTTGATACAAAAATTGTAGTCCAATTCTCCAGTTTCCCCAGGCTACTCTTGGCTCCATGATGAGATTTGATACAAAGGCCATTTGTATTTAAGTAAATAGTCAAAAATTAAATCCACAGTACTTTCTGAGATTCATGTTACACCCACAGTTGGGCACTCAGGGTTTACCAAAAGCTATGACGGGGTTAAACATTTTTTTTTCTGGGATGGTATGAAACAGGATGTTTGTAATTTTGTGGTTGAATGTGATGTGTGCCAACGCAACAAGGGTGAAACAGTCAAATCTCCTGGCACACTACAACCTCTTCCAATTCCACCTGTTATTCAGTGGGATATCTTTATGGATTTTATTGTAGGATTACCTAATCAAGAAATAAATCAGTCATCATGGTGGTCATTGATCACCTTTCCAAGTATTCTCATTTCTGTTCTCTTCAACACCCATTTACAACAGGCATTGTGGCTCAACTTTTCATGGATTAGGTCTTCAAGATTCATGGCATGCCACATTATATTGTTTATGATCGCAACCCAACTTTCACCAACAAATTTTGGCAATAATTGTTCAAGCTACAAGGCACCCAATTGCATCTCATCATAACTTATCATCCCTAGACTGATGGTCAAACTGAAGTTGTCAACAAGTGTTTGGAAACATATTTGAGGTGTTTTGCATCATAAAATCAAAATTAGTGGGCTCAATGGTTACCACTAGCTGAATGGTGGTACGACACTTCATACCATACAGCTACCCACAGGACTCCTTTTGAAGTAGTATAAGGAAAAAATCCACCTTCAGTTCTCTCATATTTACCGGGTGTCTTGAAGGTCTAGGTAGTTGACCAAACGCTTACAGTTCAAGAGGCTATTCTCCATACCCTCAAAGAGAATTTGGACATGGCCTAGAATCGCATGAAGCAATAAGTAGATCAAGGTCGCTCTCAACGTCAATTTGTAGAAGGGGATCATGTGTTTCTTTGACTGCAACC
Source organism: Picea engelmannii (assembly GCA_009831015.1). Taxonomy (NCBI): domain Eukaryota; kingdom Viridiplantae; phylum Streptophyta; class Pinopsida; order Pinales; family Pinaceae; genus Picea; species Picea engelmannii. The sequence continues at coordinate 27,300 of ML845575.1, read as the reverse complement.
TTACAAGAAAAAATCCCTCAAGGCTGACCATTGTCAGAAACTGGCACCCAAATTTTATGTTCCTTATATAGTTCTCAAGCGTGTGGGACAGGTGGCCTATCAGTTAACTTTTCCTAGTCATTCTAAGCTACATCCTGTTTTTCATGTTTCCTCCTTAAAGAAGGTGATTGGAACTAAGTGCCAAACTCAAACCAACCTTCCCAAGTTGGATGAAGAAGACTCCATTTGGCTACAACCATAAGAAGTTTTGGACCAGCGTGAGCATTGCCTGCATCAGCAAACCATCAAGGAAGTGTTAGTCCAGTGGAAAGATACAACCCCAGCAGATGCCACTTGGGAACCAACTACCATTCTGCAACAATTTCCACATCTCAAGCCTTAAGGACAAGATTGTTTTTAAGGGGGAGGACATGTTAGGGACCTAACCTATCACATAGGTATAATAATATATTTCGATGTACTAAAGGTCAATATTAATAAGACCTAACAATAAGGAATAATAAGTCGAATGTAAGAAGACCTAATAGAATCTTCCGCTTCTAGAAGGATCTTCCTCTAGATGGTTCTTTTGATAGACATATTTAGTATAAATAGGATTCGAGGGTATGAGAACTGTTGTCTTGAATATTATTGTAATAGAGCTCTTCTAAACTAGAGGTTTCCCCCTCAAAGAGGCAAGTGAACATTTCTCTCAGTAATCGAAGTGCTCTTTCTGGTGTTATTATGTTATCATTTCAGTATTATTGTGGTGTTGTTCTGGTTATATTGTTGATCATCTACCATTTCTAGCATTTATTTATGTTCTGCATACTTTTTATATCTAGAATATTACAACCTCCCCTAGATTTTACACAACTATCTTAGATTGGGAGAATCAAAGACTTCCTTCACTAGCACATTTGGCCCATTTTGCGATGGTTGTTTCAACGCTTATGCGATGTTATGTCATTGATATGGCGATGAATTTGGAGTCTCTGAAACGTCGGTTTAGGTGACGTGGCATTTGCGACGAACTTGAGAAAACGTCGCACAAGCAACGATATAGGCAAACAATCTCAAACCAACTTTTTGTCTATATTACGACAACAACTTTTATAGTTAAACTGACGCATCAATAGAAGCCATCATCGCAAATTCGACGACAAATTTTTTGTTGTTTATGTAGCTAAACCGACGCAAACAATAGAAGTTGTCATCGAATTGGTGACGACAACTTTCCGTTGTTTATATAGCAAAACCATCGCATCAATAATTGTTGTCGTCGCATATGCGACGGCAACTTTCCATTGTTTATATAGCATAACCGTCGCATAGATATAAGTTGTCATCGGACATCCGACGACAACTTTCCATTGTCTATATGGAAAAACCATCGCATATATAAAGGTTGTCATCGGATATGCGACGACAACTTTTCGTTGTTTATATAGCAAAACCATCGCATACATAACAGTTGTCGTCGGATATACGACGTCCAAATTTTTTTTAGAAAAAAAATAAAAAAATATTTTGGGCATCAATTTTGATATTAATATTAATATTCAATCCCAAAGGTTATTGCATGAGCCCCGTATTGGTTTCACAAAACCTTGGGACTTCTTTGATGGAGCTTATCAAGGCTTGCCAAAAATATGTGGGGATGGAGTCATACTCTTTGGAGCCAATCATGGCACTATGCTTGGAGAAAAAATCTATGTTCGAGGAGGCCTCATTTTTCCATATCTACATGG
>ML845575.1:7625-21616 GCA_009831015.1 Picea engelmannii | reverse complement strand
TGAAACATGTCACAATACTTTCAAAGTTGCATATATCATGTCACAAGATTTTGGAAGTTGCATCATTAAGAGAAGCTGAAATTATCATTAAGTGTATAACAAAATTACATTCACAGATATATACAAGCCATAGAAATAACTTTTTGTATATTATCAGCTATATAATGTACATCTAACTATCTTATAAAATTATTACATGACATCATGAATTTCTTTTAGTCTTGTTTTTTGCTTTCCAGTGCTTAAGAAAATCATCAATGTCCATGTCTTCATTTACTGGGTGGTCTTCAACAGATGATGTTGTTTCAGTCCTTTCATGTTGATTACATCTGGTCTCGTACCCACGACGTGGATGCTGCTGTGAGGGGTCATCACCTAAAAAAAACAAAAAATATTGAATTTATATGGCCAATTTTTAAATAGGGTTGAAGTAGTTCATTATTATTGAAAAAAAACTCTGCAATGTAATTATTTACCTGGTCCTCTAGGCGGCACCATTGGAATGGTTGCCTACCTGTTCACCTGATCTTCAGGTTGAGGATGATCATCTATGACATTCTCTGTCATTGAAACGCCAAAATTTATAAGTACAAGATTATTAAGTATATGATTAATATATAAACATTTTATCATCGTGGGCCTCTACATTCATAGGAACATCTTGGGGCTGCACCTCACTGGGATGGGGCTACTGGGGAGCACCATGATCCTCTAGCTGCATTTCACTATCAATGCTCTGCTATTCGGTACTAATGATAGGGTTGATAGTGCTTCTCCCCTGATTAAAACAAAGTAAGACATTAAATTATGGACAATATCAAACATTTACGTATTTTATAAGTAACAAAAGGTTAAGGTGGACTGATTTTTATTTACCTTATCCAACAAATTGAATCTTGGGGTCTGCCCCATTCTTTTCCTACGGTTAACCATGGCTTTATAACCGTACTTGTAACCAAGATGGAGGTCTTCCTCCATGGTTCCAATTTTGAAGTCGTCACCCTGCATTGCAAAAGGGTATGGTTTTTTAATGTTTTTGGCTGCAATTACCTTAAAGTTGTAAGGTGATACAAATAATATTGTTAAGATGTTTGGGTACTTATGATTCATGACTGTAACCTCAAGTAGCTACCCGGGCCTAACTTGTGTTGGCCATGTTTGGCAATCCTTGCTTTGGTTGCCTTCGAAGTGTCAGGCAACCTATCATCAAATTTTTCAAGTATGTTATATATAACAACACTTTTATTTAGATCTAAAGAAAAATAAAGCTAGCATTGAATTCAAAAAATTGTAATTTACCTTGGTGTACCAGTTATTTGTTCTCCTAATTTTCTCAAAATCTTCTCTTTTGCATCATCAATGATTGCCTTCCACTCTCTCTTTGTAATTGAGGAAGGACGCTCATACCTAGGATTTTTTTCCAAGCTTCATCTATAAACATCCAGGGTATATTTTAAATATTCACCCACTGCAGATGTGACTTCTTTTATATTGAATGTGTCTACACCAAAGAGGCCTTCAAGATAATCCATAAGTTCCTTTTTGAGGTTGGAATTATGGCAATTCCACCTCATGCGTAAGGTTTCCCCAAAAATAGACAAGGCCTTGCTCTCTACATGACTATAAAAAAGGTCGTTTCCTACACACAAAAATATATGATCATTGATTTAAAATTAATAATCTAGACGAATATTTCTGTATGAGGACAACATTAAACGATTAAAATATGATTTAAAACTACCTGGGAGTCTTGATTGTTTTAATGGAAGTCCATTATTGTCGACCAAAAATGTGCATGGAAGGGTCCTCGTGCTTGTCACACGTCTAGCTCCAGGAAATGCATCCATCTCAACCACATCACTATGATCCTCATCTTGTCCACCCTCTCTAGACTCTGATCGAGGTGTGGATGCCTTCCGGTGCGTGTCATGGCACCTATCTGCATGAGGTGTGGAAGATGGAGAAGTAAATAGTACTCTAGCAATTGTATGACCGCCCGCATCAGGACTCTGTAGCGTCTCTGTAGCACCACTACTACCAACCCCGGGCTGAACAGGCTCCAAATATTCCTTTATAAAAAAGTTTTTTTTTTTCGTGAGATAATGTAAAAGTTAAAGAACAAAGTATCATAATTGAACATATGAGTGCATTAAACAAAAAAAAAAATTAAATTATGGTTATTATCTTATATGTGTTAAGTTGTGACATAAGGACATAAGTTGTGACATAAGTTCGCTGACATAGTAGTGGACGAACTACCTCATTCGTTGCCACCGATCAGAAGTATAAGCCATCAAATTGATCTCATACCAGGAGCTAGTTTTCCAAACAAAGCTTCATACAGGTTGACGCCGCAGGAGAATGAGGAGGTCAAAAGACAAGTCCAGGATTTGTTGGACAAAGGGTTGGTCAGAGAAAGGTTGAGTCTGTGTGTTGTTCCGACAGTACTCAGTCCGAAGAAAGATGGAGGCTGGAGGATGTGTACCGACTCGAGGGAAATCAACAAAATAACCATCAGGTATAGATTTTCATTGCCAAGAATGGATGATCTGATGGATTGCTTGAGTGGGGAAAAATATTTTTCAAAGATTGACTTGAAGAGTGGCTATCATCAGATTCGCATGAGATAAGGTGATGAATGGAAGACAACATTCAAAACCAGCGAAGGGTTGTATGAATGGCTTGTTATGTCATTTGGCTTAACAAATGCGCCAAGCACTTTTATGAGGTTGATGAATGAAGTCCTCAAGGATTTCATTGGAAAATTTGTTATCGTATATCTTGATGATATATTGATTTTCAGCAAAACAGAAGCTGAACATCTGAAACATTTGACTATAGTGATGAAGAGGCTACAATAGGAGAAGTTGTTGATAAATATGAAGAAGTCCTCATTCATGAAGACATAACTCATCTATTTGGGATTCGTTATTTCTGCAGATAAGTTGAGGATGGATCCAGATAACGTGGAGGTAATTAAGAATTGGCCATCACCAAAAAGTATATTTGAAGTGAGAAGTTTTCATGGATTGGCTAGTTTCTACCAAAAATTCATTAGGAATTTCAGTGGAATTAGTGCACCGATGATGGAAACAGTGAAGAAGAGACATAAGTCTTTTCACTGGACATAAGAGGCTGAGAAAAGTTTTAATTTGTTGAAGAGGAAAATCATGGAACAACCAATCCTGGTGTTGCCTCATTTCCAAAAGACATTTCAAGTGAAATGCGATGCAAGTGGATTTGCAATAGGGGCAGTCTTGAGTCAAGAAGACAGGGCGATAGCATACTTCATCGAGAAGCTGAATGAAGTGAAAGTGAAATACTCCACGTATGACAAGGAGTTCTATGCTATTGTTCAGGCATTGACGAAATGGAGACATTACTTGATTCCCAAGGAGTTTGTCTTGTATAGTGACAATCATGCTTTGCAATTTGTGACTCAACAGGAGAAGTTGAATCAAAGACATGTAAAATGGGTAGAATATATGCAAAATTTCACTTTTGTGATTAAACATATTTCTGGTACTGCTAACGAAGTTGCTGATGCTTTGAGCAAGAAGTGTTTGCTATTGCAGTAGTTCAAAGTCAAAACGTTGGGTTTTGATGATCTCAGGAACATGTACAGAGATGATCCAAATTTTAAAGAGGCGTATGAAGCAACTAAGAATCCAATTCTCAGGGATAGAATCCAATGGAAAGAATACATATTCTAGGAGGGATTGTTGTTTAAGGGCAATCAATTTTGTATTCCAAAATGCTCCATGAGGGAAAATTTGTTGAAGGAGAAACACAGTGGAGGATTGGCCGGGCATTTCAGTCATGAAAAAACGTTTGCAAAGTTGAATGAGTCATATTTTTGGCTAGGAATGCGAGCATAAGTTAAAATATTTGTGGATAGATGTAGGATTTTCCATCATTCAAAAGGAAAGAGGCAAAATGCAAGTTTTTATCAACCATTACCCATACTCGAGAGGTCGTGGGATGCAATCAGCATGGATTTCATATTGGGGTTGCCAAGAACACAAAGAGGGTTTGACTCAATCTTTGTGGTGGTGGATATATTTTCCAAAATGGAACATTTTATACCATGTCAGAAAACCAGTGATGCAACTCACATTGCGAATATATTTTTCAAAGAAGTCATTCGACTTCACGGCTTACCAAGGAGCATAGTTTCGGATCAAGACACTAAGTTCATAGGAAATTTATGGAGGACCTTATGGAAGAAGATGGGAACTAACTTGTCGTTTATTTCATCTTATCATCCTCATATGGATGGACAGACATAAGTGGTGAAAAAAAGTCTGGGAGACTTGCTGAGAACTTTGGTGACAGAACACCACAGCCAGTGGGACAACATATTACCACAGGCAGAGTTTGCTTATAACGACTCAATTAACCGGAGCACAGGACAGATTCCATTTCATATTTTCTATGGCATGTAGATGAGAGGAATTTCTAAGCTGAGGGATTCAGAACAGACTGCAACTAGGAGTGCTAGTGCAGAAGATTTTGCAGAGACGATGAAGGAGCTTCACAGCCAGGTGAAGGAGCGATTGAAGAGTTCGAGCCAAGAATATAAGCGGAGAGAAGATCAGCACAGAAGACATCTTCAATTTGAAGTTGGCGATTTGATCCTCACACATTTGAGAAATAAAAGGTTCCCGAGAGGAACATATAATAAACTCAAGATGAAGAAAATCGGACCATGCAAGGTCTTGAAGAAATTCAGAGAAAATGCTTACGAGATTGAATTACCCGATGGGATCGGAATTTCTCCGATATTCAATGTCTCGGATTTGTACCCTTATAAAGATGACCAAGCAGAAGCAAGTAGTGAACAACTAGAGATTTAGTGGACAAAACAAATGCCAGTTGTAGAAAAGCCGCAGATGGAGCGCATACTGGATAAAAGAGTTGGTAAGAGGACCAGGCGAAAATAATACTTTGAGTATTTGGTCAAATGGAAGGTCCATCCAGTTGAAGATGCCAGCTGGGAGAATGAAGCAGAGATCCATAAGCATGGATAGACCGTGCGCGAGCTCATGGACAGGAGCCCATGAAAATTTTCAAGCAAGGGAGTATGATGCAGGAGCGAGCCAACGCGGAGATAAAAGACAGCTAGAAAAGCACCCAGCGTATTTTTTTGAAAATTCCTTGAAAAATTAATGAAGTCAGTAAGTGAAGGCACACTTGTATAATGTAAATGGACCTTCAACGATCCTCTCTCATCCATAGTAGATAGAATTCATTTATAGTAGTTAATGAAAGTAGATAGAATTTAATTCCTAGATTAGACAGTTTTAGAGCGCAAGAGGGAAACGGGATATAGACACCCTCATTGTGTATTGTAACATTATGAATATTATGAGCATAGAGCATAGAAGAGAGCAGAGAGTTGTAGTTGAAAACACCCATGTACAAAGATTTGAATTAATAGAAAGAGCTTCGATTCAAATTCATGGCATTGTGTTTGTTCTCTGTGTATGCATGTTGAATGTTATGCTCACAGATGTTTACTTTCTATTATACATTTGCTTTATATGCTGTGTATATGATTTCATGCTTTGTGTTTGAAGTCTAAGAGAGAGAGTAAGGAATGAGTTTCAATTGTTTCTCTATCTGAGCAAGAGTTCCTACAAGGAGTGCAGTTGAATTGTCCGTAAGGAGTGCATTGAAAAGAGTTCAGAGTTTTATCTCTGAAGGCTCAGAAGGGTTATCTTTTGTTCTCATATCCTCAGAAGTGCAGTTAGGCACAGGAGTCGTGCAAAGTGTGCACAGGCCGAGAGTATTCTCAAAGTTTTCGAACCTGAGAGATTGTTGAGGGAATGTTGTTGAGAAGAGTGTACAGAGTCGAAGGACTTCAATTCTTTGAAGAAATTGAAGGATTTTCCGCAAGGAGTGCGTGTAGGAGTCTTCTTCAATATTCGGAGTTAGAGAAAGCTCAGGAAGGATAAAGCCTTCGAAATTGTCGAAGAGAAGTACATAAAGTTTTTTCCTTAGAGCATTGAGAAGGCGTTGCAAGTTTGTGTCGCAGGCGGTTAAGTTCCGTGGAAAAACATTTCGTTAAAAGTTGCAAGAGTTCTTGAGAAGGGAAAGTGGACAGTCGAAATTCTCTGTGGAGAATTCTCAAAATCCCGCCAGCCGTTAGATATGGAAGAGACGCAAGGAAGTTATGGTGAGCATTCTGCAAGTAGAATCTCAGGAGAGAGAGAGAACTGTAGACCTGAACCAACGAGAACCGTTGGGTTCACCCATCAAGTTTCATTTCGGGAATTTGTGGGTCGAAGGACCGAGGCTTCGTCATTTGGATTCGTGAAATCGTGAAGTCCGAAGCCCCTACAAGACAAAAATTTTCATAGTGGGGCCCAGTACTTGGACACGTGCCAAAGTCCAAGAATTTCGGCGTTTCAAGGTTTCATGAGCAAGAGAACCCAAGGATTTGTAGTGAGACTCGCGAAGTCCCGAAGTCACGAGTGGCGAGAAGGAGCATAGAGGAATTCGGGATATCGACACTCGGGTGTCGTGATACAAAGGAGGTAGTGCTTCGGGGAGCGAAGTGCCAAAAAGCGAAGTGAAGTGTAAGGGACATGTGGTCGAATTGCAAGGTGGGCCCATGGAAAAAGACAGGCAGACACGTGTTGTTCGTTGAAAAAGGTCAACACCCCGCTGACTTTTCGCGTGTCGGGGTTTCGTAAGATAAGGGGACAGAAGTCGAACCTTTCGACTTGCGAAGTGGCGAAAGGAGAAAAATTCTAGTGGGAAGCTTAGCCGGTGGTCACGCGCGGAGGGCATTGACACAAGGGAGCTATACCCGTATCGGCGTTTTAGGTATCGTGGAGTTGAGGAGGAAGAGTCGAGAGTCTAGAATCGTGAAGGCACGAGGTCCGATATCCCGAAGCGTGAAGAGGGAGTCCTGCGAGGTTTTTCCGTGGGTGCAGATTTCCCGAAAGGGAAATAGAAGGGCCAGTTGAGAGATCTTCGGGCCAAGGGAGAAGAACAATCCAGTGTACATGGACTTCCGACCTGCGGGTTGGGAGGGCTGCGTCAGTTTGGTATCAGAGCACAAAAAGGTTTCTTTACTTTCTGTAGCAGGGAAAAGGAAGATTCACCATGCCGCCGAGAAGAAGGGATAGGCAAACACCCGATATACCATAGGAGAGGGAAATGCCAAGAAGAAGGGGTAGGCAGATGCCTGATCCAGCCATGGAAAGAGAGATGTGTGATCTACGTGCTAGACTTGAGGACATGGAGACAGCACAAAGGCATACAACTGATGTGGGAGATATCAGTGAGTCTGAAAACGAAGATGAAGCTGGACATGGAGAAGAAGAAGTCACAGTCAAATATGCAGCAAATGAACGCTTGATTAGAGTTGCTGCAAGAATGAGTGCAAGAGCCAAGATGGACATTCCAGTTTATGAGGGAAATCTGGATGTAGAGGAGCTTCTAGATTGGATTAGAGCTCTGGACACATACTTTGACTATGAATATGTCGAAGAAGACAAGAAGGTCAAACATGTTGTCACAAGATTGAAAGGACATCCATCATTGTGGTGGGATGAACTGCAAGTTGACAGACGCTGCCAAGGCAAGCAAAAGATCAAGAGTTGGGATTGGATGATTGCAAAGATGAAGGAAAAATTCATCCCCAGGGATTATCAAATTACTCTGTTTCGAAGGATGCAGAACTTGAGACAGAAGCTGATGATAGTGAAGGAGTATATTAAAGAATTCTACAGACTGAACATCAGAGAAGGTCATCATGAAAGTAATGATGAAAAGATTTCTAGGTATATGAATGGATTGAGGTACGAAATTTAGAATGAGATGAGCATGGTGACCATATGAACGATAGAAGATGCTTATCAAATGGCTCTAAAAGATGAAGAGAAGCTGAGCCGAAAGTAAGGTCAAAGAGGCTGAGGCAGAATTCAGCCCAGAGGCAAATCAGTTGTCCAAGAAAGAAATCAAAAGCCTAAGGAATTATGGAAGAAACCTCAAATTGAGAGAGGTGGAATCTCACAGAGAGGGAAATATGCTAGACAGAGAGGACAATATGTTGATTAGAGAGGAGATTATGTTGATAACAACATTTTTCCTCGTACTAGAGGTAGAGGAAGAGGAAGAGGTGGAGTGGTAAAGTGCTTCACATGCGGAAAGGTTGGACACAATTCTTATGAATGTCCAGACAAGAAGAAAGAGGAAGGAGAAACTCACATTGCCAAAGCACAAAGGCGAAATGTTGAGGCAGAGGATGCTGAAGGCAGAAGATCGCTAATGATGCGAAAATCTCTTTTGACACCAGAGAAAGAGGTGGAGAGTTCGGTCCAAAGAAACAGACTTTTTCGGACTGCTTGCAAGACCAAGGACAGGGTATGCAAGGTCATTGTGGACAGTGGTAGCACAGATAATCTCGTTTCAACAGAGATGGTAGAGAAGATGAAGCTGGAGACGATTGATCATCCAAGCCCATACAGAGTTTCGTGGCTACAAAAAGGACATCAGGTAAATGTCACTAAACAATGTTTAGTTGAATTTAAAATAGGTGGCTATAATGATAAGATCTTATGTGATGTTATTCCTATGGATGTTTGTCATCTATTGTTGGGTAGACCATGGCAGTATGACAGGAATGTAATTCATGACGGGAAAATGAACACATACACCCTAGAGAAGAATGGGAGAACTCACATGTTGCTTTCGATTAAAGATAAAGAGGTGAAACCTGAAGTAAGTAACACTGTACTTCTCATGAGTGGGAAGGAACTTCTTACAGAGGTTAAGAAGAAGGAGGAACCGCAATTCATTGTGGTTAGGAATCCAAAGATTGTTTTAACCAACACAAGGGTAGATGATTTACCAAAAGAGGTTCAGGAACTGCTGGAAGAGTTCGCTGACATAGTAGTGGATGAACTAACTCGTTCGTTGCCACTGATCAGAAGTATAAGCCATCAATTTGATCTCATACCAAGAGCTAGTTTTCCAAACAAAGCCACATACAGGTTGACGTCACAGGAGAATGAGGAGGTCAAAAGACAAGTCCAGGATTTGTTGGACAAAGGGTTGGTCAAAGAAAGCTTGAGTCCATGTGTTGTTCCGACAGTACTCAGTCCAAAGAAAGATGAAGGCTAGAGGATGTGTACCAACACAAGGGAAATCAACAAAATAATCATCAGGTACAGATTTCCATTGCCAAGGATGGATGATCTGATGGATTGCTTGAGTGGGGCAAAATATTTTTCGAAGATTGACTTGAAGAGTGGCTATCATTAGATTCGCATGAGAGAAGGTGATGAATGGAAGACAACATTCAAAACCAACGAAGGGTTGTATGAATGGCTTGTTATGCCATTTGGCTTAACAAATGCACCAAGCACTTTTATGAGGTTGATGAATGAAGTCCTCAAGGATTTCATTGGAAAATTTGTTATCGTATATCTTGATGATATATTGATTTTCAGCAAAACAAAAGCTGAACATCTGAAACATTTGACTATAGTGATGAAGAGGCTACAGTAGGAGAAGTTGCTGATAAATATGAAGAAGTCCTCATTCATGAAGACAGGACTCATTTATTTGGGATTCGTTATTTCTGCAGATAAGTTGAGGATGGATCTAGATAAGGTGGAGGTAATTAAGAATTGGCCATCACCGAAAAGTATATTTGAAGTGAGAAGTTTTCATGGATTGGCTAGTTTCTACCGAAAATTCATTAGGAATTTCAGTGGAATTAGTGCACCAATGATGGACACAGTGAAGAAGAGACACAAGTATTTTCACTGGATAGAAGAGGCTGAGAAGAGTTTTAATTTGTTGAAGAGGAAAATCACGGAGCAACCAATCCTGGTGTTGCCTGATTTCCAAAAGACATTTCAAGTGAAAAGTGATGCAAGTGGATTTGCAATAGGGGCAGTATTGAGTCAAGAAGACAGGGTGATAGCATACTTTAGCGAGAAGTTGAATGAAGCGAAAGTGAAATACTCCACGTATGACAAGGAGTTCTATGCTATTGTTCAGGCATTGAAGAAATGGAGACATTACTTGATTCCCAAGGAGTTTGTCTTGTATAGTGACAATCATGATTTGCAATTTGTGACTCAACAGGAGAAGTTGAATCAAAGACATGTAAAATGGGTAGAATATATGCAAAATTTCACTTTTGTGATTAAACATATTTCTGGTATTGCTAACAAAGTTGTTGATGCTTTGAGCAGGAAGTGTTTTCTATTGCAGGAGTTCAAAGTCAAAACGTTGGGTTTTGATGATCTCAGGAACATGTACAGAGATGATACAGATTTTAAAGAGGTGTATGAAGTAGCTGAGAATCCAATTCTCAAGGATAGAAGCCAATGGGAAGAATACATGATCTAGGAGGGATTGTTGTTTAAGGGCAATCAATTTTGTATTCCAAAATGCTCCATGAGGGAAAATTTGCTGAAGGAGAAACACAGTGGAGGATTGGTCGGGCATTTCGTTCATGAAAAAATGTTCACAAAGTTGAATGAGTCATATTTTTGGCCAGGAATGCGAGCATAAGTTAAAATATTTGTGTATAGATGTAGGATTTGCCAGCATTCGAAAGGAAAGAGGCAGAATGCATGTTTCTATCAACCATTACCCATACCTGAGAGGCAATGGGATGTAATCAGCATGGATTTCATATTGGGGTTGCCAAGAACACAAAGAGGGTTTGACTCAATCTTTGTGGTGGTGGATAGATTTTCCAAAATGGCACATTTTATACCATGTCAGAAAACTAGTGATGCAACTCAAATTGCGAATCTGTTTTTCAAAGAAGTCATTCAACTTCATGACTTACCAAGGAGCATAGTTTCGGATCGAGACACTAAGTTCATAGGACATTTCTGGAGGACCTTATGGAAGAAGCTGGGAACTAACTTGTCATTTAGTTCAGCTTATCATCCTCAGACGGATGGACAGATAGAAGCAGTGAACAAAATTCTGGGAGACTTGCTGAGAACTTTGGTGACAGAACACCACAGCCAGTGGGACAACATATTACCACAGGCGGATTTTTCTTATAACGACTCAATTAACCAGAGCAAAGGATAAAGTCCATTTCAGATTGTCTATGGCATGCAGCCGAGAGGAATTTCTGAGCTAAGGGATTCAGAATAGACTACGACTAGGAGCGCTAGTGCAGAAGATTTCGCAGAGACGATGAAGGAGCTTCATAGCCAGGTGAAGGAGCGATTGCAGAGTTCCGGCCAAAAATATAAGCGGAGAGTAGATCATCATAGAAGACAACTTCAATTTGAAGTTAGCGATTTGATCCTTGAACATTTGAGAAAGGAAAGGTTCTCGAGAGGAACATATAATAAACTCATGATGAAGAAAATCAGACCATGCAAGGTCTTGAAGAAATTCAGAGCAAATGCTTACGAGATTGAATTACCCGATGGGATCGGAATTTCTCCAATATTCAATGTCTCGAATTTTTACCCTTATAAATATGATCAAGCAAAAGAAGGTAGTGAACAACTAGAGATTCAGTGGACAAAACAAATGCCAGTTACAGAAAAGCTGTAGATGGAGCACATACTGGATAAAAGAGTTGGTAAGAGGACCAGGCGAGAAGAATACTTTGAGTATTTGGTCAAATGGAAGGGCCATCCAGTTGAATACGCCAGCTGGGAGAATGAAGCAGAGATCCAGAAGCATGGATAGACTATGCGCGAGCTCATGGATAGGAGCCCATGAAAATTTTGAAGCGAGGGAGTATGATGCAGGAGCATCTCAAGCGAGCCAGCGCGGAGATAAAAGACAGTTGGAAAAGCACCCAGCATGTTATTTTGAAAATGCCTTGAAACATTAATGAAGTCATTAAGTGAAGGCACACTTGTATAATGTAAATGGACCTTGAGTGATCCACTCTCGTCCATAATAGATAGAAGGCATTTATAGTAGTTAATGAAAGTAGATAGAATTTAATGCTTATATTAGACAGTTTTAGAGCGCAAGAGGGAAATGAGATATAGACACCCTCATTGTGTATTGTAACATTATTAAGATTATGAGCACAGAGCATAGAAGAGAGCAGAGAGTTGTAGTTGAAAAAACCCATGTACAGAGATTTGAATTAATAGAAAGAGCTTTGATTCAAATTCATGGTGTTGTGTTTGTTCTCTGTGTATGCATGTTGATTGTTATGCTCATGGATGTTTACTTTCTGTTATACATTTTCTTTATATGCTGTGTATATGATTTCATGCTTTGTGTTTGAAGTTTGAGAGAGAGAGAGTAAGGAATGAGTTTCAATTGTTTCTCTATCTAAGCAAGAGTTCTTGCAAGGAGTGTAGTTGAATTGTCCGCAAGGAGTGTGTTGACAAGAGTTCAGAGTTTTATCTATGAAGGCTCAGAAGGGTTAGCTTTTGTTCTCATTTCCTCAGGAGTGTAGCTAAGCATAGGAGCTGTGAAAAGTGTGTACAGGCCGAGAGTAGTCTCAGATTTTGCGAACCTGAGAGATTGTTGAGGGACTGTTGTTGCGAAGAGTGTACAGAGTCGAAGGACTTAAATTCTTTGAAGAAATTGAAGGATTTTCCACAAGGAGTGCATGTAGGAGTCTTCTTCAAGACTCAAAGTTAGAGAAAGCTCAGGAAGGATAAAGCCTTCGAAATTTTCGAAGAGAAGCACATAAATTTTGTGCCTTAGAGCATTGAGAAGGCATCACAAGTTTATGTCGTAGGCAGTTAAGTTCCATGGAAAAACATTTCATTAAAAGTTGCAGGAGTTCTTGAGAAGGGAAAGTGGATGGTCGGAATTCTCTGTGGAGAATTCACGAAATCCCGCCAGCCGTCAGATCCGGAAGAGACGCAAGGAAGTTACGGCGAGCATTCTGCAAGCGGAAGCTCAGGAGAGAGAGAACCGTAGACCTGAACCAACGAGAACCATTGGGTTCACCCGTCAAGTTTCATTTTGGGAATTCGTGGGTCGAAGGACTGAGGCTTCATCATTTGGATTCGTGAAATTGCGAAGTCCGAAGCCCCGACAAGATGAAAAATTTTGTAGTGGGGCCCAGTACTTGGACATGTGCCAGAGTCCAAGAATTTTGGTGTTTCGTGAGCAGGAGAAACCAGGGATTTGTAGCGAGTCTCGCGAAGTCGCGAGGGGCGAAGTCCCGAAGTCGCGAGTGGTGAGAAGGAGCATAGAGGAATTCGGGATATCAACACTTGGGTGTCGTGATACAAAGGAGGTAGTGCTTCGGGGAGCGAAGTGACGAAAAACAAAGTGAAGTGTAAGGGACACGTGGCCAAATTGCAAGGTGGGCCCGTGGAAAAAGATAACAGACACGTGTTGTCCGTTGAAAAAGGTCAACACCCCGTTGACTTTTTGTGTCTCGAGGTTTCATAAGATAAGGGGACAGAAGTTGAACCTTTCGACTTGCGAAGTGGCGAAAGGCGAAAAATGCTAGTGGGAAGCCTAGCTGGTGGTCACGCGCAGAGGGCGTTGACACAAGGGAGTTATACCCGTATCGGTGTTTCGAGTATCGTGGAGTTGAGGAGGAAGAGTCGAGAGTCTAGACTCGCAAAGGCACGAGGTCTGATCTCCCGAAGCATGAAGAGGGAGTCCCGTGAGGTTTTGTTGTGGGTGAAGATTTCCCGAAAGGGAAATATAAGGGCCAGTCGAGAGCTCTTTGGGCCAAGGGAGAAGAACGATCCTGTGTATGTGGACTTCCGACCTACGGGTTGGGAGGGCTGTGCCAACTAGTGGATATGATGTGGACTAATGATTAAATGTCTAACAAGATCGGTCTCAAGAATCCTTATAGGATCCATGTCTTGTGTTCTAACACCTCCCATATAAGAAGAGCCATGTCTCTTGTATTAACACCTCCCATATAAGAAGAGCTATGCATCTTTGATATGGATAGAGGAGAAAAGTAGTGAGGGAGCGACCCAAAATTGTTGCAATATAGTTCTAAATTACATCTTATAGTTGCATATAGTTGCAATATACAAATGTCGATG
>WSFP011344357.1:0-36562 GCA_009831015.1 Picea engelmannii | reverse complement strand
TGCTTCCAACATTCTGTCTAATTCAATATTGACTTTCTGCTTATATTTGGGATTCAGTTTGTAGGGTCTCTGTTTGATTGGCCTTGCATCTAGTTTCAAGGGAATATTTATTTCTCCCATGGGCCCTTTAATGCCCTTCATGTCAGTGAACTTGGTTGGAAACAAGTCCTAATATTCATGCAGTGATTTTGTGATCTTATCAATAGTGGCATCATCCCAGTAATATCCATAGGGAGGTTAGGTGTGTTCTCAAATACTTTATGTCTTACAACCTGTAAATATTGATCTACCATAGGGTACTGACTTTCAAATAAAAATGTAGCTACAAAATTCTGAGTCATACCTCACCAATCTGCAGTGGTGAGGCACAATTCCGCTTGAAGATACCAGTTGATAGGGGTTGTGTCCAAAGTGTTAATGAATTTATGCACCCACTTCTCTTGAGGAATGTTGCTTCAGGATTCCTCACAACTTTTCACATGGTCCTTCAGACAACTTTGACCTATGTATCTAACTTCACACCCTTCTCCTTGGTCTGAAAAGCACACTATCATCAAAGTGCGACATTACACCCACTCTGTGATGTTCTTCTTATGTGTTCCCCACCATCTCGCAGGTGTTTCTTTCAAGGCCTCATCCAGTGCCAACAGTCTTTGTTGTACTGGTATAATTTCTTAAAATTCCATTAAGAATGTTTCTAAATGATTTAAACCATCAAATGTGGGCAAATTAGTGACTTCTGTGCCGATCCAACGAACCTCCTTCGTCAATATAGCACATCTTCATGCATAAAATTCATACATTTTGTTCTGCCAGTTATCTAGTGATTCTTCCAAATCTAATGAACATGCGTTGTCACTTCGCCAGCTGAAATTCCCATTTTCTATAGGATTAATGTAATCCTATTGTCATGCTGTCAACTTGTAAATATTTTCTATCTCATATGTGCAGTCTTCTTCTCTAATGGGTTATGTGTATCTTCGACCTTCATCAAGATCAAGAGGTGAAATGACCCTAACGCCATCACCTTCAAATGCCATTCTTATTTTCTTTAAGTCAACCATAGTAGAATTATTGAAAGCCCAATCAATTCCTAACATCGCAGGATAAGGACAACTATCATCAACTATCTCAATTACTTCGAAGTCTACAAACATTTTTACCCCGTCGATGTCCACATGGACATGTTCCAGCCTTTCGAAGGGGCTTACTGCCTGCTAATTATCCATCCTGAGTATGATAGGGGAATAAATCAACTTAGGTTTTCCCAGCAGTGCCCAAGTCTGCTTTGTCATAACATTGACTTCTGACCCTAAGTCGAGGACCACATAATCTATATCATAATCTCCAATCTGAGCATTCAGGTGTAGTTCCTTATTTGTCCTTCTCTTTTTGGATACTTGATGTACTGTTCTATTCAGTAAGGGATCTACCTTCCCTAGCTCATACTGTCTAATCAAATTTTGTAGTTCTTGTACATATTTTTCATCATTTATCAAATTAATGCAAGTGCATAAGAATTCCATAAGCTTGCTTACCTCTTTTCTTGCTCCGGGCAAAGCAGATTGATCAAATTCCAAAGGCATTCCACATTCTCTTACTTCAGGTTGTGTCTTTGATGAAGAAGCCCGATCTCTTCCGAATTATTTTCTTGCCTCTTCAAATGTTTGTTTCTCTTCCTCGGATCAAACTCTTGCGTCTTTTCTGTAGTTCCTATGACCCTTGATTCCTTTGTGGTATTCCTTGGGGTCACTCTATTTTCGCCTGTAGCAACACCTCCTCTAGTGATAACAACAACTCTGGGATCCACTCCATGAGGTTCTACTAAGATTAATTGTACTTGCTGGTTTCCTCCTCATCTCTCTTGAAGCTTGGCTAACAACGTGAGACAATCTTCCATGACATGTTCAAATGAGTTGCAGTAACTGCAAGTGGTACAAGGGTTCTGACAGTCCCTTGCCAAGTGTCTTGGCTGTGCGCAATTATAACAAATGATCTGACCTTGACCTCGATCCATGCCTCCTCCTCTGAATCCACCGCAAGGGTTGAAGTTTCCTCTTCCTGAGGAATTAAACTGCATAGTATTTCCCTCTTGTTGCATCTCTCCTTGAATCCTATATGTATCCCTTGACCTTTCATGCAAGAGATCATAATCTCTACAATATTTCTCATCATGCCCCACAAATTTACATAATGTGTAGTGAATATTTGTAGGTGTATGAACATATTTTTGCATGTAATAACATTCTCCAGGGCAATGTCTATTTCTACATACCTCACACCAAGGTAGAGTAACCTACTTCAAAGGGCTCAGAGCCCCTGAGGCCAAGTATTCATGAAATAGGGGACAATGCTCCTTATCGTGGCCTTCTGACTTGCATCTGATACACCAGATGTCTTCTCTTTTATCTTTTCCCTTGTCTTTCTTCATATCTTCAACCTATAGAGATAAGCTAGTTAGCTGACTCAAAATTTGACTCATACCTAAGATGGATTCTCCCATAGGTGTTGATTCTAGTTTCATGGCGATCTCCAATGACTCAGCCTGCGAAGAAACCTTCTATGCATCATAGGGACTCTGATGTGTGGTAGGAGGGAAACAATGAACCATTCCTTGTTCTTCTCATATGGGATCTGAAAACTCAACCAGCATGTTAAGGTCGTAAACCTCTGATCAAACTCCCAAACAGGTTCAGCTGCTTTCTTCTTGATTTCTTTCAGCTCTGTAATGCATTGTGATTTTGACTTAGGTTTCTTTAATTCGACAATCAAAGAAGTGTTAATGACATTCAGTGGTTTCGACTGTGAAACTCCTTGGAAAAATTTCATATACCAGCTCAGTGCGCGGTCTCTTAGAGTAGTGCTAAAGTGATCTCTCTTAATAGTTTCGTCAGTGACATTCTTAATACTCCACACAACTTCGCATAAGAACCAATGTTGATCAGGATCTTTAGATCCATCTCCCCTAAAGGTGGGTAACCTCATCTCATCTGCCATAGATCTTCCTAGGTTTCTTGACTGAATATGTATTGAACTTCTTGTAACAATGCTCTGAGTGCTCTGATAACTCTGAGTACTCTGGTTACTTAATGCTACTAAAAACACATGAGGAGTAATAGTACTTACTTTGGCAATCAACGTAATTCCTGAAGTTTTTGATTCTTCTCAGCGAGGTTCTTTAGTCTTCCCTTCCTTTTCCTTAGTGGACTCTGAATGTCCCTCCTTCAGTAACTCTTCTTCTTCTCCACTGTAGAACCCTTCGTCCTACACTAGTGGTTCGTGATTATGATCAAACAAGTTTTCCAGAGGAACCTCTTTGAAGGTTATCCCACTGCACGTATGTCCAAATTTTGTGTCGTTGTCATTGTCTGAGTTCTTGAACATTAGATTTTCAATCTGACCAACTACTGTATATTCAAGATTTTCTTCTCATGCAATATAATCTTGATCTTCAACTTCAAAAAGTGTAAAATGTTTCCTCTCGACCCCTTAAAGAAATATCTCTTTGCTTGGCTATATGAATCTACTCTGTCAATAGAAAACTTAGTGATGTACCCTCCAATGGTTCTATCAAACCAATGATCTACTGCTCTTGACATGTCGTTGTCAACTCTCTTGACCTTGTTGATCAACACCGACGTTCAAACCACAGGGGGTCTAGATCTGACTTCAAACTGGGTATTTGATAATCTAGCTAACCACTCGTACATCTCTTGATGAATTCCTCCAAATAAAATCTCGTGTATATCAGTAAAGATATACTTTCCCAACCAGTCTTCTATGCTAAGATTAGGGTTCTTGTTTTGGGCTTCCGCGAAGTCCCTTTCTTGTTATTCTATCCACTTATGAATCTCTGTCTTCGATGGGAACCACCTTGACATTCCCTCAAGAAGATCTCAGTCCCAACAACGGAACCATTTGGTGGCACAGGGGAAGAACCAGGGTTCAGTTCTAACAACGCACCAACAAGCCCTAATTACTGGCCCTTTTGACAACACCTCCGAAGTAGATGCAATATCACCCGAAGTAGCTATAGGGGGTTGCAAGACACAGGTGTCTACAACTATAGGAAATACAAGGTGGGTCTAAAAACAATAGCAACACAACAACTAGATATCATTTACCAACTTAAATCTACTTCACACAGTTATATCTCAGATCTAACACAATGATAAAACAACAGAATAATCAGAAGGCAAAGAACACAACATCAATCACACATAACACTAGATATACATGGTTCACCATCTCCCTAGGTCTACATCCACAAAACTGTTTTTATTGATATTATATGAAAACATACAGTTCTATCTGCGCTCTTATCTTGCAGATCTCTCTCTTTCTCTCCCCTCCCTGCGCACTCAACTGCAGGGTTGATCTTCACACCCAGCTGAAGATATTACAATTCTAGAAGGCTCTCACACCCAACACTTCCCTCTCACACAACAACACTCATTCAGTATCACAACACAACTCTATCCAACGACGAACTCATAACGAACCCATCCCAGGTCCTCTAGACCTTTATTTATACATTACAATGACCAATGCCTAGGTGTTGAAACCCTAGATCTAAAACCCTAGGTGTCTAAAACCCTAGGTCCACTTGAACCATGTTTTTCGGGCTTTGCCAACCTGTCTTTCCATCTTTCCCGTGAGGTGCTCCAAAGCATCCATTGGTGGATTTTTCCACTTGTTGAGTTTTCCACGATCCATCTTCCTTGTTGATATATTCTCCTCAATATTCTCTTCCATGGCTTGTTTTCCCTTACTTCTTATGAAACATGAGCTTGTACAACTTCTCATGTCAAATACCAATCACTTTGGCCGAAGTGACTGGAGATTCCTTAGGATAAAAGAGCACCTATCCATCACGGAAAAATAGCTCATGCCCCCTATCCTCAATAGTGTAAAATGACACCAAGTTCTTCTTCGGTCCTGGAACATATAGGAAATATCACAACAACATGGGAGATAGAGACTCCCTCTGAAATGATACATTCCCACACCCAACTGCTATGACCACTAATTCATCTCCAAGTACCACCTCCTGGTCTCCAATCGCTGGAAAATCAATAAAGTACTCACAAACTCCTATCATATGGAGGGAGGCACCAATGTCAATGTACCAAATACAAGTGGAATATGCTCTATATGAGAGGCAATTGGTCAAAGAATACTCCTTCTCGAACCTGTGAGTAAACTCCTCCACCTTCGCTGAAGCTACAACCTGTTTCTTCTTTTTGTTAGGGAACTGTCCAACATAGTGCCCAAACTAATGGCAAGAAAAGCACTTGAATTTTCTCATGTATTTCTTCTCTTCACCTTTCTGCTTGTTCCCTCCCTTGGAACCCTTCTTGGATATGTTCTTGCCTTTAGCTGCGAGAGCCACATTCTCCTCCTCATTACCAGTGGATGAAATACCAAGCACATATCCTCTCCGAGTTTCCTTCTAAATGAAATCATCCCAAAGACGATCCCACTTGGGAAGATTCTCCCTTGCCACAATTCCCTCAACGAAGACATGCCATTGCTTGTTCACCCCATTCAAAGAAGTCCTCACAAATTCACTATCAACAACAACCTCCCTAACAAATCCAAGCTCATCCCTTACTTGAGTAATTTTAGTAAGGTATGTGGTGATATTTTTAGCTTTGTTCATCTTGACGCCCTTCAGCTTCTCCCTCAACACCATCTTCCTATTTTCATTGGAAATATGGTAAATCTTGATTAAGGAGTCCCATATCTCGTAGGCATTGGATTTCCCGGTCATGTGTGGAATCAAATGGTCCTTGATGGCATAAAGGATAATTCTTTTGTCCTTGATATTCTTCTTGGTGTAGGCTGCCAAAAGAGTAGCATCCGTAGGCACAGTCACATGACGTGTTTGTGTGTTCTCCACAATATCCCACAACTCATTTTCCTGGAATATCAGTGTGATTATATCCTTCCACGGTCTGAAATTAATATCCCCATCCAATCTATCCTCAAGCCTCAAATCAGTGGTCATGACCCTCTCAACTGAAATTCAAGTCCAACAGTAAATATGCCAAGCGAAGTACCTCCTCTTCTTAGAAAAATCTTTGACTTTAATGGCTGAAATATTTTTGTTCTTCTTCTTTAACCAGCTCTGATACCATGTAAGAATTTCAGACCCCAACCCCGTTTCAAGTCTCACTGAGACACATATTTAAATTCCCAACCCACATTGTACATTTACTGCTTCAAATTAGTAAGCATGAAATTAAATGCTCAGAACTAAAACATAATAAGTTTGCTATAGCACTTTAACTAGAAAAAAATCTCAAATACAAAAAATTCAACACAGAGATTTGGTCTAAAAATTCAGACCCTGGAAAAACCCACAAAGGGGAAAACCAGTGAGAGAGGGGAGGCTTTTATTATTCAAAGAAATGAGAGATATTTACAACAATCATCTTCAATAATTAATACACATAGTTATCTTGTTTTTCTTGCATAAAATTAGCTTAGAAAATAGTGCCAAAATTGCTCCTTGATTTTTGTGCCTAGAAATCCATACAATACGGTCTCACTACTGTTGTTGTACTTTACCTCAATTTTTTTGCTAAAAAAATACCTTGGAACTCGTGCCACAATCTTCTCATGTGGTCTCTCTCCCAGGTCAACTCTCTCAAGCTCTTTCTCTCTCAAACCCTAGGAGTGAATGAATGAGGGCACCTTAGTCTCTAAGTAGACTTGGTGGAGGAAACTGAAGAGTCATGGCTTTTCATTTTCCCTCACAAAGTTCCAAAATTCACATTTAATTTTATCTCTCATAAAATTAATTTCTAGAGACCTCTTTTGGACACTTTCTCACCCCTAGGTGCCTAGGTGATGAGAAACACTTGTCCTTGGTACTTTTATTTAATTATTTTAACACATAAACGATTCTTGGGCAGGGGACCTAGCTTAATATGTGTCGAAAAAAACATTTGGTATGTGACATGGTTCTTTGAATTATGCTTCAAATATTATGTAGGAAACATCCAAGGGAAAGGAGTAGATGATACCCAGGAAATGGAACGACCTCAATTCTAAAGAAAGCAATTCATCACTCGTGGCTATCCTCTGTCAGGAAATTCAATTGCTTAAATTGATTTCACTAAATTATCAACTAGGGATACTTGTAAGCTTGTGATGATGCTGGAAACATATATGCAGTAGTAGGAAACTAATCCTAAGCTAAGAAAACTCAATCAAATTCTTAGTTTTTTAACCCTTACTAGTCACAGTTCCATTGGTAGAAAATTGGGTTGCAAGGTGAAGTATGCAGTGTATGCTCCTTGCAACAATACTCAGTCAACTTAATGCGGTTAGGAGTTGAAAATAAAGTTTATATCACACATGCAAACATATAGGTTTCGACAGAGTAAATTCTAACTCTTTCATTCCTAACTTATCATTGCCCCAATGGTAGAAGATTAGGTTGCAGGGTGATTATGCTACAATGAATGTATATGATTACACCAATACTATGTTAGCATAACAAAGTAAAGGAATGGGAAAGAGGTTTCTGAACACACTTGCATGAATTAAACATAAAGTAAATCCTATATCTTTCAATCCTAAGTTATTATTTCTCAAATGGTAGTGGATCAGGTTGCAAGGTTAAATATGCTACAATGAATGTAGCCCCTTACAACAATACTCTATCAGCATACGAAATTAAAGTATTTGAAAGAGAATTTAATCACACTTGCATAAAGGAAATGAAATTGCATAAAATAAAGAAGAGAAGAAACAACATGCTACTATTATCTATTTAGAGTGAGCTCAATTCTCCCAAGAAAAAAGTAACACATAAATTAAAGCATTCTAAATCTAAAACTAGAGAATAGAAATTGAAATTGATGTGAAAAGAGGCTTTATTCTATTCCATCATCAGTTGGACACAATGCTCCAAGAGTCCTCCCTTTGGAATGGAGGAGCTACTCATATTTATACAAAAACTTAAGATAACTAATAATGAATTCAGATCCACAAATCTCTCCTAGATCCACAAATGTCTCATTTGGTTACAACCATGTTCTAACACCTGGCAAGTAATATCTCTACAAATCTTCTCACAAATCTCTCATCCATGATTCTTCTCCATGAGTGAATCTCCAAATATTCATCAAATATTCAAGGGGTTGAAGAGGAAATTCGAATTTGAGGCTTGGTGGTCAAATATGACTTTAGTGAAGTCTTCAAATACACTTGTAAACATCACATAACTCATCCCACTTTGATATATAAGTGAAAATATGTTATTTTTCCAATATTTAATCATAAATTCACTCAAAATACTAAAACAAATGCTTTGGAAAAGAATAGGTCTAAACCCATATGTAATCATGAAAATGGCCTTAATGTAAGGTTGCGGGAAAGCGGAATATGGTGAAAAGTGAAGGGAAAGGTGTGAAAAAATATGGTATTTTAGCGACCCAACATTCCCCCCAACTGAAGGTGTTGCATGACCTCATGCAACCTTGCATTGATTTTCTTGAATTGTGTGATGGAGTCTTGTTTTTATTATGTGTAGCAACACTTTTTCTTCTTTCGTATGTTTGGTTCTTGTGTGACAACCATAAATATTGCAAGTGTTGGTTCTTGTGTGACAACACTTTCCTTTTTCTATTCTTCTTGCTACAACAAAGAATAAACTTGAAAATTCAATCATATGAATGTATTCAAAATGATGACACAGTAATGTGCATATCGACCAGTCAATTCTTTTAGCTTCATATATTTGAAATTGTTGTGCAAAACATGCTCTTGAAGAAACTATCATCATCTAAAAAGTGTTGAAGTATGTCAAAGACATGGAAAACATCCTCCATGTGGTAGATTTCCTTTGGAATATGTGTTTCAAATGCAAATCAATGATGCATCTTAGGAAGTCATTGAAGGTGTTTATAAAAGTAACAACACTCAATTGGGAAAACATGTTGGTCAATAGAATATGAGGTTATGAAAGATGTAATATAGGATCAATGAATGGCATAAGAATATAAGGTATGATGAATATCCCCCCCAACTAAATGTGTTTTCCTTATTTAGGAAATTTAGCAAATGGAGAAGGACAATAGTGTATGGTAAATTTTCCAAATACATTCCGTTTAGTATTCAAGGAATTATGGATTAAAGACTGGAAAAAAACATACCCTCACCTACCTGAGAAGACCATGAGGTATGCATCTGAGAGATATTTGTATTGCTGGAATATTTTGGCTACCACTGTTGGATCATGGATCTTGAAGTGAAATACTCTGATCTTCTTGGTTGTATGAACATAGAATGGGTTCTAAAATTGGTACATCTGTACTGTATTATTGTTGGAACTAAGTGTTGGCCCTCAACCAAGTTTTGGGGAAACTTTGGCCAGTTTTGGCCCACTTTTGGACTTCGACATGATGGTCGAAGAAGGAATGCCCTGGTGGAGCTGAGATCGCGGATGTCTACCCAGTGAAGGGCCCTCTAGGGTTTTGTAACGAGTTTATGGGATGTCGGCCCATGGGGTTTTCCCATGTTTAGGCCTTATTGTAAAGGTTTACAAAATATAAATAAAGAAGAATGTATTGTAGAAGTAGCTAAGTGCAAGTCGTTCGAGTTGCCTTCTGCAAAGGAATGTATGTGCATTGAGGCTTTGTGCTCGACTATGATTTTGTAGAAGGTGCTAAATGTTGTGATAGAGGGTTTGGCTCTGTGCATTTGACCTAGTTTTGGAGGGAGGATCCAGTGCTTAGTGCATAGATCTCCAGGATTGTGAGAAGCTCGACTCTGTGGCTTAGTGCACGGGAGTGAATGAATGTAAGGTTTTGGTGAGTAATAAAGAGGTGAAGCGGTTTGTGGACGTAGCCCCACCCTGGGGTGAACCACGTATATCTGGTGTCTCATGGTTTTCTTTATGCTGTGTTATTTCTGTTATGAATCTGCTGAGTGCTTGATTATGATGTGTAATAGATAGATCCCTTGTTTCTTAAGTACTTTACTAGGGTTAAGGGTAAATGAATGTTAGATTTAACTTATAATGCTAAGTGCTAAGTGTTCAAGGTATGCTATCATTTGTTGTTACTGCACCAAACTATATTTGATTATGTTCAGCAGTGTTAATAAGGTTAATAAACTAATGCATATCACTTCCTAAGAGTTAACAAAATATTCTGCAGAGTACTCTTATCACAGGTTTGTGTCCCAACCTAGTTACAGACACCTGCATCCTGTAACCCCCCTGCTTCTACCTTGAGTGAGACTTCACCTGCTTCGCAGGTGTTGCCGAAAGGGCTGGTAGTCGTGGTTTTGTTGGTGCGATACTAAGCGTTGAGCCCTGGGTCTTCCCTTGTGCCAACAAATGGTTCTGTTGTTGGGACCTAGAACTTTCATTGTTGGGAACTGAAGTAAATAAAAAGAGAATCTCTATGCGTAGATTTGCTGCTGAAGTGCACAATACTCTACTTGACTTACGAAGCTTTGTGCTAAGAAAGTAAATTGATCTGAAGAAAAGAGGTAAGATCCTAAAGAAGCATGCTTTGTGCTTTGGCAAGAGAAAGATAAGTGAAATTTTTTGTTTTGAGAACATGAAATTAATTATGTTTGATAGATTTTGTCCTAGTCTAAAGGCTAGGGCGCAGTTGAAAGAAAAAAATGATTTGAGTAAATTTAATGGAAATGAAGAAAGATATGTTATTCCTATGCATAGAGAGAGTTTTTGGACTAATAAGTGGATGCAGGAACCTAGAAAGAATTTTTGTAGATTGCAAATCCAACACTATGATCCTAGGGGAAGTGCATAGTACAGAAAAGGTTGGGGAACATTTAAAAGAAAAAGAAGATTGACATTTTGTTATAATTGCAGAAGGTCGGGACATCTTGCTAAGGAATGTCCTGAGGTAAGCCCTATTTGTCTCTGTTGTAAGGTTGTTGGTCATGAGGTTGAGGATTGTCCAAGGATTATTGCTAAAGTTGAAGGGATGAACATGAGACAAGAAAAATATGAAGAAAGACAAGAGACTAAGGGCATGATAGAAAGTCATAAAGATAAAGGATCAGAGGAAGTTCAGACTATGATATTACAGTTGAAAGAAATGATGGATGTTCATAAAGATGTCAGTTTACCAGAAATACTGAAAGAAAAACAATGCATAAGTGCAAGTATAGAAGGCTTCGACATAGACTGTGTCTTGGATGAAGAAACACAAGTGAATATTATGACAGAAGAAACTTGGGAAATTTTGGGAAATCCTACTATGGTACCTTCTTTAGGAAGGATAGGCTTGTTTAAGGGTAAGATGATAACTTTAGATGGAAGAGTAACTAATGTACCTATTATTGTTCATAGAACATTGACCGAAGAAGAATTTGAAGTCATTCGATTTGTTGGGGACAACACCCCTTTCCAACTATTGTTAGGTAAGACTTGGATTTAGAAGGATCAAAATAGAAGGAAAGCAGAGGAAGAAGCTAAATAAAATAAAAAGAAATAATTAAGGCATTTCATAGCTAGGAAAATAAACTGACTAATAGAAGAACGAGAGGATAAGTCGAAGCAACAGAGAAAAGTAACAACGCAGGAGGGACAGAAAGCAAGACAATTAGCTATCAAGGTTGAAAGAATGAAAGAAGGCTTGAAGGAACTATCTATTCAAGATATAAGTATGTCCACTCAGGAAATGTTAAGAAAAGGGATATTAACTTCAAATCCTTTCAGGGAACCTCAATAGTGGGAAGACACTACGCTAAGGGAAAGTAAGAATACAAATGGAAAGAGGATTCCAAAAATAGTTAGAGAAACTCAGATAACAGGAAAGAAGGAAAGGAAGCTCAATAAAAAGAAATATAAGTTGGAAAAGCTACAAGAAGCTACAAAAACTAGATGGAAGACTTCACAGACTGGAACCTCACAGGAGGCAGGTTCGCAGGATTTGAACCTCGCTGGAACAATAGGTCCGCACAGGATTGGAATTCTCCCTAGCAATGTTATATGACCATTGGAGGCGCCCCATCCATTAGAATGATGCTCCATAATGGTTAGAAAAATCATTTATGGGATTATGGACTGATTTTGGACATTGAGACTGCACCATAATGGATAGATTTACATTTATGGAAGCATTTCCCGGCCGTTGGAAGATCCATCACGATACCTCGCTTATTTAACTCATTGGTCGTTGTGTTGGGACCAATTTTTTCTACCCATGATTGACTGAGCTAAGGAGAGAATTGTCCAAGTGTCAAGCTATGTTATCTGAAACTAGACCCTGCATGTCCATTTGTCTACCTCACATGTCCGTTTGTCTACCCTGACCTGTCTGTTAAAAGCTAGAATGTCGGGTGAACCTAGTGAATTGGAGAAGTCTGATGAGGAAGTCCTTAAGAAGCTAATGGTCGACAGACTGATATCCGAAGGTATCCAGGCATCGTTGACTAGGGGACTGCAGGCTTCCCCTTCGAACGAACATCATTCCGATCATGTCAACCCCATTATTGAGCAATGAAGTAAGCACCGTAGTGATATGGCTAACAAGAAGCAGATCCCGTCGATCCTACCTGAATATATTCCACCTTTGGATGGCGCTGTTAACCATGACAGTATCCCTTGAGACTTTGAGTCCTCCATTTTCACTCCGTACATTTCGAAAGTAATTCACGTAGTCGAGAGTCCGTTAGGACAGATCCCATTGTTGAAGAACAATGAATTCAACTTAGGAGACCGAAAGAACTATGCCATGTTATCTCCCCACCGTTACTTAACGAATACAACCGAAAAGAAACCGTGCCTCATCTCACAACCATGGATTAAGGGTTTGGCGTAGTCCACCATGTTGAATGTGATGAAGATCCCACATTTTGGCCACCACCAGAAGATTAACACTTGCGTTAAACTCCTTATGTCGTTCTATCATGTCAGATATATGTGGCTCGACAGAAGGATTACTGTGGATCCGACGCTAATCCACCGAATCACAAGTTTAAGTGTGAAGGGTTCTGACCCTCAACAGTTTTATCCAGGGAAGGCCTCAGACCGTTCGTTAGCACAACGCATCAAAGAATCTTATGAAGAGGTAGAAAATGGAAAGTGAGGTTACAAGGTAGCCTCTATACAGGATGGCGCAATGTGCCTTGCTTTCCAACTCCTAGATGGAAAGCTCGTGAGGAAGAACCGCCCCACACAGGTCACCAGGTTCATGGTGGACCTCACAGGAAAGTGTGT
Organism: Picea engelmannii; assembly: GCA_009831015.1. Taxonomy (NCBI): domain Eukaryota; kingdom Viridiplantae; phylum Streptophyta; class Pinopsida; order Pinales; family Pinaceae; genus Picea; species Picea engelmannii. The sequence continues at coordinate 23,349 of WSFP011344357.1, read as the reverse complement.
GGAGGGCATGCAGATGAATTGGGTGAACTACCTCGTCAATGATCTAGAGAAGGATTGTCGTGAAGCCTAGAACTCGGGATATGAATTCCATTACAGTTGGTTGATCATTTTGATCGCATTTGTCGCTTGGAAAATGCCTGAAGGATCCACTTTCCTAGAGATTGAACCTTTGGAGCCATTGGCCGCTGAGTTTTCCACCCCATGGTATACCAACGACATGAGGAAGCAGTGGCAGTCCAATGTCGTGTTTCATGGATATTACCAATAGTTGAAGGTCACCATCAAATCATTCTCGTGAATGACACCGCGCACCCTACACCAGTACCGACCCATAGAAAAGTTTTGCGTTGATCCCCATTTCATCTAAATCACCACGTGAAGAGATGAACACTAGGAAGAATTGCAGTCGAACTACAATCTGACAGATGAAGATATGGATCAGACTACAAAGGAGTGGTCGGAGGAATTTTTTGTACCTGTCAACCATGCATAATTATCTGACACTAACACCATAGGAAGCCCAATAGTTACACGAGTTGAACATGTCGGACAATCCAGTGGGACGAAGAAGGAGAAAAAGCAGGCTGAATTCCAGGACATAGAAAGTGATGAAGAGGACCACATTTCTAGAGATAATTGGTCTAGATCGCCAGGAGGAGGAGAAGACGAAGAAGAAGAGCAAGGAGGAGGTGAAGCTACACCACCTGAAGATCCCCATATTGGGACAGCGACATCGCAAAAGAGGAAAGTTTCTTCGAAGAAACCTTCAGCAAGGAAGAAAACGCATGCCAATAAGCCACAGTTGGAGGCCACTCTCACCGAGGATGGCATCAGTCTGGTTCGCAGAGCTATGGAGGACGCCTCTGAAGACATGTAGTAGAGATATGGAGAGAAGAAACATGAGTTATATGGAAGGATTGAGAGAGAATTGAAGGAAGTGCAACAAGCTGTTAGCTTGGTCCGCACAGCACCTACTGCGCTGTAACATCCCCAGAAATAAATTATTTCTGAATTTGAAATTTCTTAGGAAAATTATTCCGTTTTTGGTAAATTTGAAATTGGAATTTTTTTTCCATTTATGGCAATTCTGAATTTAGTTAATTGTAATTGATGATCATGACTGTTGGGTAGAGATCTAATTTGACCCAACTAACTATTTTGACTATGACACTTGTATGAATCCAAATATTTTATAATTATTGCTGAAGGACAAATGGAACAACCATGTTAAAATCAATTGACCATGACTCCATGAGTGGGGAATATGTTGGAACTACCTCAGGGATAATTGTTACTAGTGGAAAATCCAGAATTTGGCCATTGGTATCCCCCTGAAAATCAGGTATTTGGAAAGATGCGAAAATTCCCAAGGGGGAAAAAAAGACCTAGGCACTTTTGCTTTTGGATATATAGCATATGTGAGGAGGTAGGACGTTGCCTAGTATGCTGGGGGAAATAATTTATCTCTTACTATTATGAACACTAATTATGAGTGTGAGGCAAAGGAAAGTTGTTGAAACTGAAGGATTCTTGATGAGGAGAAGTTCCGAGTTACCCCTCATGGATTCATGGTCAGGCTAGGGGGAGAACAGGACAAGTGATTTGGTTGTTCTGTTCTAAGGTTGGGAGGAACGTGGTTGTTCCATTTGTTATTCGAAAATTGTTCAGATATGTCCTCCTACTCTATTCCCTGACTTAATGTTATATGGTTTAGAAATTGATAGGATGTATCTATTAAATTCTGAATAGAAGTAGTGCCATGGATGGAAATCTGATTGAATATTGTTGAATTTAAGGACTAACATAATGTCTCAAAAACTAGTTCTGAATGGATTATTTCTACTGAGTGAAAATAATTGTCATTAGATTACTATTGTGATGAGATAAAGATTGTAGGGTAAACCCCAGCTAAGTTTATTTTTGTTGTGTAAACTATCTGTGCGCGGGATATGAGTGGAACCGAATTATGTAGATATATATATGAGATTATATATATATAACTATAGGGATACAATTATGCATATATGTATTTATGTTTGGCAATCGATACAATCATTTGGAAAGATTCCTATAATAGAAAGGGTAATATATATTTATATATACATGTACACATATTATATAGTTAATATGTAAACTGTTCTAACCGTTATGTGGAAGCCAATTGTGCAAATAAGGTACCAAAAGGAATGGCTATACACATAAAGGAAGCATCATGGATATAATTATAGAGTTGTATCTTTAAGTTACACATACAGTTATGACTACACCGATATCCTCAAACCCTTTTATTTATCTATTGCATAGATTCAATACAATTCAGAAAGGAAATGAACGACTCAGACTACCATTTTACAATTCTGGATAAAACATTACAGTAGTGATAAAAAAAGAACTAAAGGATATTCGTCCAGAACCTTTCCATTCTATATGCCTAAGATTTACTGTAATATTTTTTTGAAAGTAAAGCCACCAGAATAAATACGGGATCAATTGAATGTCTTTATAGGATCCAAAGGAACTAGAAGGGATCAAAATAGATTTATTATTCACAATGTTATTTGTTCCAGAATGTAGGAAGAACAGGTCTAGTATTCAAAGGAATCTATTCTTATTCCCATTCCAATCAAATTTTTGAATAATGATATAGTAACGTTCGATATACATCATTCGACCGAATATACAATATTAAGGTTGAATCCTCGTACTCGGCCGTAAAGGTAAGTTATAGAGATAACAAAATCAGCTAGCACTAAACAAACAAACCACAGGGATAACTTTTTAAGTTAAATATTATTAACCCTTAGCCGCCTAGGGAACTCCTTGAGAGGGGTGAGAAGGACCCTGAATACTTCTTATGCATGTGGTAAGGATCGACATCCACAACCCTCGCATGGTCGAAATTCCTGCACAAAATTTCACAGACACCATTAATATTGTTCAACAAAAACAAGACAAACATAACTTAAAATAAAATCGATTTGTAACAGGAAGGGTTATGCAGAGGCACACTTAACTTGCAAATGAGGAATCTGATATCCTTTCCCTATTGCGTCGAGTTGAGTAACGTCCCAGACCGAAGGGGGAGAGGGGTCCAAGACTTCCTGATGGGTACCCTCTCAATCACAGGGTCCCATCATTAGCATTGAGTACCAAATCAAATAAAATCGAAACGCTTCAGGAAAGAAATAGATAAAAGATAGTTACAGTGAAGTTTGAATTACATGATTCATATAACGAGAAAAGGATGAATACTTTATTTAAAATATGAACATTGAATTTAAAATCTACAGGTCAATAACACCATCAAATTCTAGCTAGCATCGACTGAGAGAAAGTTTAATTTAAGAAAATGTAGAGTCAATGTGCTTGCCAAGTTTACCAGGCTCAAATGGCCTTTGAAACATGCAAAAAAATTAAGAGAATTGGAACAAAAAGGATGACCCAAAATTAAAGTGAATGCCAAGGTAGTGCAGGTTTCATAACATATCCCTGTAACGAGTTTACTCGATACGCAGAATCCTTTTATATGTGACTATGCCGAATGAAATTACAGAATATTGCCGAAGGGAAATTTACAATGGTAAGGATCCTCTAGTATTTGGGAAAACGGAGGACCCAAGTAAAACTCAATACAAGATACCCAACCAAGTTGAAAAACATTATTTAAAAAACCTACCAAATGGAATTTGTCCCAATTTGGATAATTATAACATGCAGTTACAGCGTGGTTCCTAACCTATCGATTGACTCCTGGGCTATAGTTTTGGTGAAGTCTCGAAGAAAATCCACACTGATTAATGGCACAAAAAGAAATGAATAAATATAGGAGGTGACTAACCCTAAGAACAAACTACATGCATAAACTACCTCTGTGAATTCGTTGGAATAGGAAACACAAAGAGCAGAATGTCGAAGACCTTGCAGAAATATTGAGTATAAATAAAAATGATAGTAAATCCACTTACCAGTAGTGAGATCAGTTCAGGAAGGTTCTCCAAGCCGCCACTTCCCCATGCCGAGAAAATAAAATAAAAAGGCAGAGCTAACTTTGGAAGAACTTCACAAGAATGACAAAAGTAAAACTACTGTAACCCTAAAGACTCACACCACGTAGAGTGAATGTTGATGGTAAAACGAGAGGCACGGGCCATGTGATGGAATCGAGTTGGCGCGTTCATATTGGATGGAGGGTCAGGTGATGGCCCTCGTTTTTCACATACACCGTGCCTGCATTAATGGCCGGGTTAGAGGTTTAACTCTCGACTGTCATACACATTCCTTTCATATTTAATGAGTTATAATTGTAAAGGGTAGTTCCCTCGTAATTCTACTATATGGAACTGGTAATCCCTAACTATTACCAGTCTAGTTAGCACGTCGTTTAGTTTAGATGTCATTTAGATTAGGTAGAGCTAAACGAATTGTTAGCATAGGGTTTTTCTAACCAGAAAATTGTTATGCCAAATAGTGACTAGAAGATCTTTACCAAACCAAAAAATTACTGAGAATACTTTTCGATGACTTTGGCCAAACACCTTATGTTAAACAAACACTTCACCAAGGTGTATAATCCCGATCCCCAATACATTATGTATGATATGTGAGTTTTGTTCATATAGTCTTTGAGTTTACCCTTGCACACAAGTAGGGAAATGTGTTACTAGAGGAGAGTTTGGAACCCTAAGTCCTAAGCCTACTATATTTCTAAGCTAATAAAATGTATAGATATGCATCTACATATGAATGTTAGCATGACTTAAAATTGAAAGAAAAATGTTAGATTGTGGGCTCTGCCTATTTAGGAAAAATCTATAAAATAGGTGTAAATCTAGGTAGTAATGTCATCGTTGACATCCATAACTCAAACAAACCTATCAGAGTTTAACAATGGAGATAAAAGACTACTTTCTTTTAATTATAAGTCTGTTTAAGGAATTGAATATTAATGTCCCTAAGAAGAGAATTTTTTTTTTTTCATTTCCGCATCGTGGAATAATTCTTATCTATGTGAATGGATTTTATTGAAGTTGAACATAGAAAGAACTTGTCAGATTACCATCCATTAATGAATTCCGTTAACTGACATGAGACTAATCACCATTAATGTCTATGAGAGTCAAGATGCCCAAGTACATTTTACTAGGTACAAATAAATGTGTCGCATGTCGAGTAACCTATAAGATTTGACAAATAGGGGACATTGATGTATTCCCACTATTTATTGGTGAGAGAACTCTCCATCAAGGCATGCAAGCCTCAAGGTATTGAAAAGGTCTCTAGTCTCAATACCATATGATGTGTTGGGGTCGATGAGTCAAGACTTGTTGGAAGGGAGGCCTTAAGGAATCCCCCATCATCCAATGCGAGTACAAAGTAATGATTTAGAGGACACTAGATGAAATATTTTCACTATCAAGCAAGCTTTACTTGGGAAAAAGGAAGAGGACAATGAGGTAACTCAACTTGGTAAGTGAGATGAGTAACTTTATTCATGGGTTAGGGGTGAGTGAAAGTGAGGTAGGAAAGTATGAAACTTGCAAAGGGAAAATGGTTTGAAGCCATGATCTAGTAGGGTTAGGAAGATGAAAAATTGAAGGTTCACTACATAGAATTTTGGACTTCAACATGCATAGACTGTTAAGCTCAGTGGGAGGAAAATGAACCATCACATAATGGGATTCTGAGAGGATTCTGTTGGTGGAAATGGTATGATGGATTTGGTATGAAATATAATGATTTTGACTTCATCGTGATTTCACTGAGACATTCCTTCTTAAGAATATGTGGTCTTTGAAATTCACTTGTGAATAGATTGGTCTTCTTCATCATCCCAGAATCTGCAAAAAAAAACTTAGCACTGACCTACAATAAAACATAAGACTTATCGAATAATAGAGGTGATCAGTCTTTCTTCATCGATACATACGCAAAAATTCACAAATAGTGCTAATAAAACAAATCCAAGGAAAATAAAATGCACTTTTTACCTATCGGGAAGTGGTGCACCTTGGACTACCTGTCAATGTTTCTGCGATAATTTCTTCGTTTCATGTTCAATTTCAGTGATTCAAAAACCAAATGATATATTTATAGCATGTTTTCATGATATGATGATTTGAATTGTGTTTTGAAGTCCATTGGATGCAAAATAAAAATAAAAAGATCAAAAATTGATAGTCTTAAATTTTGATGAAAATGACTCTAGGATGTAGAGCTCGTCAAGAGCTTTCCAATGACACTTTTTTCACCTCAAATGGACTCCGTATGAGAAATTTATTGCATTTTAAAATTTTCAAGAATGTTATGCAGGGGTGCCACGTGGCAGCACCAGAGGAGGACACATGGAAAATCCATACTGTACGAACATGACATGTGGTAGGTGATGTAGATGTTGGCGTGGACTAATTGGACTGTGTTGCTGACATGGAAACTGACTGGATGTTGACTTGGCAGTGAAGTGGCAGATAACTAGGCAGTGATTGGGAAGTGAGGTGGCAGACACATGGATGAATGATAGGCCACCACGTGGGCCAATCAGAGGCCTCCACTTGGTGGCCCTAATTTTACCAAAATTTTGTTTAATCACCACAAAAGGAACACCATAGGATTTGAACTCGCAACCTCAAGAGCATAAACCAAACAACTTACCATTAGACCACATACATTAGTTATTAAATGTAATGATAATTAATTAATTTAAATTAAATTTATTTGACAAATGGTTTAAAAGGAGGGTCAATGAGGATTGAACCCATGACCTATCCATTCATAACCAAACAAGTTTACCACTATACCATGCATGCGAATTGTGATAATAGAAATAAATCTATTTAAATTGAAACATGGATGATTTTAGGGGCTAAATTTCACTCATGGGCTAATTTTCCATGGTTTTCCAAAAATGAGATTCGCTATTTTAAAAATGATTCGCCCAAATTCTATAGCATAAAATTATTTTACATTACAATTCGCCAAAATTTTATAAAAACTATATAAAATCCTTAGAAATTTGAATATTTTTACAAAAGTATCGCCAAACATTTATAGTTGGCATATGAAGGATTAGTAACATTCGCTAAGGTTTCTACATTTCAAAATAAATTTCCATCCTTAAAATCATTCCTGAATTGAAACATTTTGTGACACGAGTTTTAAAATGGAGAGTTGGTTGAGATTGAACCCACAATATCCTTATTAACAAACAATCATGCCAACCAATTTTTCCATGTGTCCTTTTTCCGTTTCCAGTGGCATAATCCATTTTGAATATTATTTATAGTTACCATTACCCCATTACCAATCACTTTTGTTTAGGATTAAACTATAGAGTCCATATATCTTGGAGAGCATGGTGTAGTCTGAGCTAAGTCATAAAGATGAATCAATTTGTTGTGCAGTGACATAGAAAGCCACATATGATAGGAGCTAGTGGTATCGACGATTCAACCTACCCAAGGATTCCTCTAAGCAATGGCTACCTCCTACCAACAGAAGCAATACGCTACAGTGCTAACAATAACAGATTCCCAAAGGGAAAAAATGGAGATCCTGGGAACAAACCATGTCCATAAACATATCTTGGGCAAGGGACCTAGCTTACTATGTGTCGAAAACAACATTTTGGATGTGACATGTTCTTTGAATTATGCTTCAAAACTTATGTAGGAAACATCCAAGGGAAGGAGCATATGATACCCAGGAAATGGACCGGCCTCAATTATAAAGCAAATAGTTCATCACTCATGGATATCCCCCATATCAAGTACAATTTCCCTTGTCCCAACCATTCTCCTGTATCCCATGAGAGACAAGAAGAAGATGACATGGACATGCAATAGAGGTGCCAATATTATGAGGGGATCGAGATTGAGATCGATAATGGAAAGGTTGAGATCTTTGATGAATAAAGAATTCAAATTTCAACCTTGAGGGTTAGTGAGACATTTAGAGGCCAACATATCCACCACACCGGTCAAATATGGACATATTTCACCTAACTAGGGATTGTTGAAGATGTTCCACCAGTCCGCCTATAGTTTTTTTTAAAATTCATCCCTAAGCCAACGATGAAGCAACATTGTGCACGCTAGCCAATCAAATTTGACCTTGTGTTCCTCACTTCTAGGGAGTTAGTTATGCTTTGGGATATATATAGATGGTCTAATGGATTGAGCTATCATGAATTTTTTTCAAAATATTTTGTGTTGATATATATTTTGACATGTGCTTCATTGCTATAATGGTATCTTTAGACACCACATCTTCTTGGAATGTATAACTCTTTAGATATACTAATTCCTTGATTCTCTGACATCCATGTATGTTTCAGGTGGCATGTATTATTAACACATACACAATATTTCAATTTTATTTTTTTGGTGGGTTACTTGCAAGTCTACATGTTAATCAATTTGTCCACTTCACATGGTGGTTCATACCACATAAACCAAACTAAATTTAGTGTTTTCAAATCCTTGTCTATATCTTTTATTTTTGAAGAAACTTAACATCAAACATGTAGAATAAAGAATGAATAATTAAATATCAAACCTAATAATTTCTATAGAAAAGAAATTATAAATCAAACAAGGTGAGTTGCGGGGCAACAAGTCCCTACCAAAAACGTAGGAAGCTAAGCACATGAGTGTGAAGGGAGATGTCTAGAGATGGTCGAGACATGAGAAATGATTATGGGTAGGGACAAACGGTCGAGCCACAAGAAATGTTTATAGTGTGTAAGGAGGTGCTTATGGTGTCAAAGGAGGTAAGTATAAGCTCATATTTGTGGCCAGATCTAGTTTTACCTTCCAAACAAAAATGGTTGAGGTGAAAATATTTTTTTTACGCCTGCCAACAAGAGGTAAAAAGTCGGCATTACTGCTTTCATTTTCGGATAAGCTCATATTTGTGGTCAGCTCTGGTGGTACCTTCCAAAGAAAAATGGTTGAGGTGAAAAGCTTTCTTTTACGCCTACCAACAAGAGGTAAAAATTGTGCATGACTGCCTTAATTTTTGGATATGCCTGGTACTTACTATTCATTTTCACTTTAACTCACTTCTACCAGTCCTTAGTAAGAGATTGATGCAAAACCAAAATCGAGGAACCCCTTATCAGGAAGATGTAATTTTGAGAAATTAATTATCCCGCTCAATTGAATTCGTTCATTTGATGGGAAGGAGTGGATTGAGTTAATGGTTGCGTAAAAGAAAGCTCTACCTTTATCTCGTAGCAAGTTGAAGCAAGAAATAAATTCTCCACTGCTTTCTTTTCCAGAAAAAGGGTTTTATCAGTTATGTTCAAGGGCACGCTCGAAGAAGGGTAGTTTGTAACAAGTTGAAGCAGGAAATATATGCTCCACTGCTTTCTTCGCCAGGTTCGTTGATTCGATACATAAATTCGGGAATGATTGAAAACCGGTTTAAGGAGTTCAATCAAATGCAACAATGCAACATTGACAATCTCGAATGTTCAAACCTTGTAAACAATTTTCTTCAATTATTTTAATATTTTCATCCATTTCAATATACTGGATTGAAAATATTCAATGCAATCGTTCATTGTATGTTTCAAGCTTAAGTACACACATGGAAAAAGAAAGGTAATTTTTTTAACTGATATTTCGTTAATTTGTTTTTTATTCTGCAATAAGTATTTCGACAACTTCTTACATTATATTGGAAAGAGATGATGTAATGTCTAAAGTATCTCCTGAATTGAGCCTTTATAAGATTCAATTCATAAAAAAAAAAATTGAGGACTTTATAAACAAGTATCTCGTGAATTGTTGAGGAATATCAAACAAGATCAGTGATGGTTTTGTTCATCATAACCTTGACATGCATAAAGACAACAATGAGAGACCTTGCAAACAAACCAATGTCTATCGCCATGAAATTGATCAACTATGAATTGCTAGCCAAGTCGTACAAGCGGAGACTCCTTGACATGCAGAAAGGCAACATCCAGAGACCTTGCAAACAAACCATTGTCTATCACCATGAAATTGATCAACTATGACTTACTAGCCAAGACATATAAGCGGAGACTGAAGAAACCTGTACTTTTGAACTTCATGCTAGCAACCGATGGATGAACAGTAAGTGAGCCACTGTCTAATTATAAAAAAATGGAAATAAATTCAAGCTTACTCACCTATTTATTTGTTGCATTGTTTTCCTCCTACAGATCTTCGCTTTTTGTGGGGTCAAGGGGCAGCTTCATGCCTTCTTTAGTCTTCGTCGATTCAGTGAAGAGAAAGGAGTCCTTTCTTTTCGTTTGTTCATCGCAGCCAACAATCTCTCGTCACAGACCTCCATCATAGAGGCTTTCACTTCAACCAATCCATATACTAAATAAGATGTCAAACTTAGGTTAAATCATAAAAACTTAGTTTAAAACATAAAATGTATAAGTTCCTTCTTGAAACTTATAAATAAAACATCAACGAAACAATGGTTAAGCATATATGAACTTTACCTTTGATTTCCGTGCAGGGACCAAATAAAGTGGAAAATCAATTTACATAGTCCCTACCAGCCCTTTAGGGAAGGGACTAATAATAATAAAAGAGAGAGATAATAGATTTATAGTATTGAAACCCTAGGGTGAGGAAACATGCACTTTAAACAAGTCTCTCTATCAATTACTAAATATGTTTACAACCACTCAAGTATGGAGCTCATGTGGGATACATACAGACCTTATCCATCATATAAAATACTCCAAGATCTTATTTACATAGGTCTACAACTTGAGAGATTTAATACCACGATGCATGTAACATTTACCCAATTTTAGGTTTTTTGAGTAAATAGTGATAATGTGAGTCTATTACTGAGGTAATTGTAACCATCACATAGTCAAATGATGCTTCATTACATGTATAATATGCCCAATAAACAATGCTCCTAATATCATCATGCTGACATCATGCATCATAAAATGTAACCACTAAACATCATCACATCACACATTCTAACATCTTCCCTTAATGATGACTATATTTACAAGGACACATTTGGAAGAAGATGGAATTACATTACATTCACCTTTAATGACAATTTCAAAGATCTAGGATAAATTGCAAAGATAGTTGGACTTTGTTATTACCAAGGATAAGCTATTGAGTGGAACAATATAGGAAACCATCGACAACACAATAAGATCCTCATTAGGTGCAAGTATAGGACACTTGCTTCCATCAAGAATCATGAAAACAATAAATGCATATTGGATCTCCGATCATTTTCAAGGAATGAAAACCTTCCTTTCACCAATAATAAACGCAAGTTGACAAAAGTATGATAAAGATAAACGTGATTCGATGGGTTGAATGTGTTGATTATCCATTGAAATGTTTCAACTAAGAAATTGAACATAATCCTAGAACATCTTCAACAAGTGATATAAAAGTTGCATGTCCTTCAATAAGATGGTCCTAGTGTTAATGCACCATGGAAAACAAAGCACCAAAAACTCTGTCATTAAATTGACCATTTTTAAATACATGAATCATATTGCCAAACCACTGTCACTTCTCTCAATATTACAAAGAATATAAAACATTCAAAAAAGAATGTTTAACATGATAAAAAAGAGGACTACCAATGATATGATATGGATCAACTAAATTAATGACATCTTCAGACACAGTTTGTGCAATAATCCCCCTCACTTGTTCACAACACTCTTCCCATACAACCAATTCTTTTACATTTCTTGGATTTGTGATTGCACCACTAATAATCTACCATAGGTTCTTGCCCTTGAGAATATCAATCAACTTTTAGATACATATTTTTTAACTAGGACAATTTAATTCAAGAACATTAACCAACTCAAAATTTATTTTGATGATGTTAAACCAAAGTAGAGATTGTTAGCACCCTGTAAATCTGTTCGGCTATCAAAACAAATGACATGGGTAACTGTTTCTACCATCTTTAGAGATGAGGCACTAGCTTGCTCAACTCAGAGAGGGCTCTCTCGTGTCACTAGGTATATCTATGGAAATTGGTGGCTAGATTTGGTTTGTTTTGGTCTTTTTTTAATAAAATAATTGGGGAAATGAAAATGACATTTGGGCTATGGAGTCTGGAAAGAACAATGTGTTGTCAGAGCATCAAAACTATTAAAAGGAACAGGCTAAATGAGGTAGTGAGTCTGATTTTATATTCGATAATTAGAATGACATCAAAAGGAAAAGAAACACATAACTACATCAGAGCATCACAACAATGAATTCTGAATTGGTTAAGAAGAAACAAACATAGTCTAAATTGCTAAGCCAAGAGCATTGAATTATGAATTATGGGCCTCTAAATCTCCAATATAGACAGAAGGAAGTGTAAATGAAATATAAGATCACATGAAATACATACTACAGAAGAAAACAAGACTCGTATCACCGCCAGTTAGAGTCTTTTCATAAACAGTCCAAAATCCGCTTCTGCATTATATATTCATTCTAGCGCCAAAATTTACAAAAGTCTTTCTACACAGAGGGAAGGCTCCTCTTTTTTCCCCTCTTTCTATATCCTTGGGATGATACATATATAGAAAAGGTTCCTTCGTGGAATTCAAAACGTCCAGACTTCTCATATATCTAAAATTAGAGATAAGTTACAAGAATGAATGATTTATAATAACCATTATCCTATTTTAAAGGGACTGTTAGGAACAGGTTCATCATATCTAGGAACCTTTATTCGACCACCATCTGTCCAAAACATGTTGAGATGTACTTATTCTAGTCTAAGAATTTATTTCAGCTCAACGATCTCCTCCTTTAGAGTGGCCAACTAGGTCGGTTGATTCTCCCCAATGCTTTCAGCCGTTTCGGCCATGTTTTCTATCTTCTTCCATTTGCTCCATTTCTTTTTCACAGCTGGCCTGTTGATGATTAGGTCCTTCATGATGGGATTTAGCCTAACTTCTAATCTTGGGTCTATAGCAGGTTTCATATGGAATTTAGTTGTTAATATACGTGCAATTTCCCTTTTCTTCTTACTAGTAGATAAACCCGCCATGTTTGACTAGATATGGCTTGATCGACCTTGTCCATGTATCCAAGTATCATGGACACCAAGATATTCCTTCTGAAATTAGAGATTCAATCTTACGGATGAGATGATACCCTCATACTTGAGAATCGGTAGTTATAGAGTTCCAATCATGAATCACTGGCAGAGTCACTTGCAGGTACGTTGGTTTACCATGCTTGGCTAATCCATTTCAAATGATTATATTTCAAGTTCATTATATGGAAACATTCACCTGAAATCATATGGTTGTGAAGTACCAAACGAGTGAAGCAGAGTGATTCTAACTAGCTGTCACCAGCCCCACGAGTGGTTGATTTGATGTATTGAAACATGTGATATCGGGGCCTTTGCGAAAGTGGTTTTAGGCAAACCACTTTTCATTTCGATGTATCTCTAGAGGCATCATACGTCCATTTTAAAAACCACAATGGTTTTCCCTGGTTCACCTTTACATGGTTAAGTCTCGTGCAAGTTCACCGCCTAATATGGGCCCTAGTCATTGATCTGGGCCGATTGAGAATTGACGGTCTGTCGAGTTATGCCTTTTGCGCCTCTGCTATATTTTTCCATATGCTTCCAGATATGTCCTGGTCCTCTAAATTATCAATTCTCCAAACTATCATGTTTCCATGATGATGGAGCTCTTGCTAAATTTACGAGACTTGGATCCTGTCTGAAAATTGTTATGGTGATAACAAAGGCTCCAACTGGGGATGTTATCCTCCCTATGAGGTAGCAAAGAAATCGCAGACCCGATGCTTGATCCATTGGAATGATCCCAAAACATGTGTGTGTACCCTGCTCCTACCATATCACCAGTGTTTGTTGAAGTCCAAACTCTACACACTGCTCTCAACTGGATACTCAATACTGAATATACTGTTGAAACCGACTGTACACAATACTGGAAATATAAACTAAAAAATGCTTATCCAACAAGCTTATTCGTACATTCCTACCTACCCTAAAATGATGAGAAAAATACTCAATCAAGTGATGCTAAAGTGCCAATGCAACCAATCAGGCAATTGGCTTCTTGATTTTTGTCCACTCACATCTTTCTTAAGAAGGCAGACAAATGTAAAATATGGCAGATGAAAACAAAATTTTTAATCCAAAATCTAAGTTTATGAATGAAACAAACTCCTCCTTTACTGATGACTATAATAGGATGGCCACCAGATCTTGAAAACCATGAAAAATAATTTCTTCTTGGTGAGAAAAAACAAAAATACAAGAATCTTTCATAAGTGTTTGTTGTTCTTGCTCTATTTCTTCTGTATTGAGAACATTTTCAAATGAAATGGCAGCAATAGGTTTGTTTACTTTCCCATGCATCTCAACAAAAACATTCATACACTCTTGAGCATCTTCAAATGTGACAGCCATATTATGTGCATTCTCTTGTTCATCAAACAATTTTTATTTGGTTTCATTAAACTTCTGGAGATTTTCTTGAGGACTATCATTTTGACTTTCAAAAGAATTAATAGAAATAAGTTCTTGCTCATAATATTCTTGCAAATGTGAAAAGCTGACATCATGAACTATTTCACAGTCTAGAGTTCTCATGGATGTATTTTCAAAACCCTCACCTATGTCTATGTTGTTTAGAAATTTAACCAGCACATCATTCTCAAGGGAAGAAAGGAAACTTTTAAATACCTTGTCTTGCTAGTAACACTGTTGAACATCCGCATTAGTTCTAGGAGAAGGAAAAAGACCTTCGATAAAAATTTCCTAATCTTCTTCTTCTTTAATATGATGATTACGCACGGATTGGAATTCTTAATTGAAATACCCTTCCATGTAATGATCATGCAATGCATGTGAGTGTGGTTGGTGTTCTTCAATGATGACAACCTTTTTATGTAAAACAGTGCAACTGTGAAAATAGTCAGAACTCCCTAGTTCTTCTGAAATTTCAAGATTTTATCTTAACCATTCAAAGGAAGAAAAACATAAGGGAAGAGAATTTTTATCTGTAAGCCTGCTGCTTTCTTTACTTTCAACTCCAGGCTTGGATGTTTTCTGATTTGAAGCACTACAAACATTTTGTTTCAATAGTTCGAATGAGGGAAAACACAACGACAAGGTTTTGTTACCTGACTCAAAACCTTCTTCATTTTCTCTAGTGTCATCATAGGTATATTTCTCCACCTCATCGGATTGCTAGACATGCTCACTTTTAGCTTTGTCTTCGAACAATGATTGTATTTCTGAGCTGATGGAAAACACATCAGAATAATGTTGTAACATCTTATTAATTTGTTCCAATGATTCATTATGATTTTGCATCAGTGCAAATTCATTTGCCTCCACAATGATCTTAGAATTCTCTTTCAACAATTTAAATGCACAAAGCACAAGGGTAGAGAATTTTCTTTAGCTGATCTAATACTTTGCTCCTCACTGTACTTCTGAAAAAAAAAGTCTTCAACATCATAATTGTCTTCATACTTTTCATATACAGGAAGATCGCTAACATATGCAAGGTCATATAACAAGAAAAAACTTAGAACATCAACATGTTCTTCGACAAACTGATTTGTACACTCATCCTCTTGATTATCTATAAATGAATACATGAAATAATCAGCCCCTTGCTTATCATGGGATGGATCAAAAACTAAATCAACACCTTCTCTTTCAACAAGTGGGATGTAATTTTTTTCCACATCATTGGTATTGGGAAATTCAAGAGGGCCTATGACATGGTCAACTCTATGCTCAAGGTTCCAATCAACCATTTTCTGTTCATATTCTCTTTTATTCTCTTTAGCATCTAACTTCTCATCTCGAGTCTGTTCACATGCTTGGATATTGTGTTGAATGTCTTGTGCATCATTGAACATTTGTTGTAAGGATTTAGGTCTCCTTTCCATCATGAGGAAAGAAAGATCTGGATGAAGAGTAGTTGCATAATGGAGCATGGCAATGGCTTCAGTGGGTCGGATTTCTTCAGACAATTTATAATAGATACTAGAAAACCTTCTACTGAATATAGAAATAGTTTCATTGTCCTACCTTTTCAAGGCATAGAACTCGATAAGTTGCATATCCAAAGATTTTTTCTCACCCCAAAACTTTAGAAAAACATTCTTCAACTCCTCCCATGAGCTGATTGTCTTCAAACACAATTTTTTAAACCAATCTTTGGTGTCCCCTTTCAAGGATTGAGAGAAGGCCCTCATACAAACATCGTCATGGTTAATCTCAAATAAATCAATAAAATTATCAAACCCTTGGATGTGATTTTTAGATGAGATAACATTAGGTTCTCCATCACACAAAGGTATATACTCATGGTGATTTGGAGGGAAATTGTGAAGGACTTGGGGTAGATTCAGGGGTATGTATCTATGTTGGGCTCTGGAGGATGTTGGACTAGGAACAGAGGAAGAGACATCGTCCTTGGCTTCATGGGGTTCATCTTCTTGGTCATGATCATCAAATGGTCCAGCTGTAAAAATCTTATCAAAATCAGTGATACAGTGGGGGTATGCATGTGCAAATTTAAGAGGAGGATAAATGATTGCAAGTTTTTCATGATTGTCATCCAAATGCAACAGGTAAAGAAAAACTTGTTTTGCATGCTCAAGGAAAGAAAATAAGTAAATTATAACAAATATTAAAATGCTTTGGAAGAGATCCCATTTTGAGTACTTGTTTTCCTTCATGATATTTTCCCTCACCCCTGTCAAGGGGTATCATCTTTCAGTGAAGTCTCTGCATTGCGCTCGAAGTATTGAGAGTGGAGTCACCATTAATGTTTTGGAAATTGGGTTTTGCATTGAGAGTGGAGTTGCCTTTAAAAAACTCAGGATCTTTCTCCCAACGGAGTCACCTTCTTACAAATTTTGATGTGTGGAGTCACCAGAGCAGGAGTACAGCCAATATGTGCCCAAGTGTCTACTGCTCTCAGAACTTAGAACTCAACCATGTCGTTCTTCCCAAGGAAAATTTTTCAATTTCTTCCCCGGCAATGGCGCCAAAATGTTAGCACCATGTAAATCTGTTCTGCTATCAAAACAAATGACAGGGGTAACTGTTTCAACCAGATTTAGAGCCGAGGCACTAGCTTGCTCAAATCAGAGAGGGATCTCTCATGTCACTAGGTATATCTATGGAAATTGGTGGTTAGATTTGGTTTGTTTTGGGGTTTTTTTAATAAAATAACTGGGGAAATGAAAATGACATTTGGGCTATTTGGGCTATTGAGTCTGGAAAGAACAATGTGTTGTCAGAGCATGAGAACTATTAAGAGGAACAGGCTAAATGAGGCAGTGATTCTGAGTTTATATTCGAAAATTAGAATGGAATCAGAAGGAAAAGAAACACATAACTACATCAGAGCATCACAACAATGAATTCTGAACTGGTTAAGAAGCAACAAACATAGTCTAAGCCAAGAGCATTGAATAATGAATTCTGGGTCTCAATCTCCAATATATATAGAAGGAAGTGTAAATGAAATATAATATCACAGGAAATACATACCATGAAAGAAAACAAGATTCATATCATCGCCAGTTAGAATATTTTCATAAACAATCCAAAATCTGCTTCTGCATTATATATTCATTCTAGCTCCAAAATTTACAAAAGTCTTCCTGCACAGAGGGCAGGATCCTCTTTTTCCCCCTATTTCTATATCCTTGGGATGATACATATATAGAGAAGGTTCCTTCGTGGAATTCAAAACATTCAAACTTCTCATGATTCTAAAATTAGAGATAAGTTACAAGAAGGAATGATTTATAATAACCATTATCCTATTTTAAAGGGACTGTTAGCAAAAGGTTCATCATATCTAGGACCCTTTCTTCAACCGCCATCTGTCCAAAAAATGATGAGATGTACTTATTCCAGTCTGAGAATTTATTTCAGCTCAATGATCTCCTCCTTTAGAGTGACCAACCAGGTCAGTTGATTCTCTCCAATGCTTTCAACCATTTCGGCCATGTTTTATGTATTCTGTCATTTGCTCTGTTTCTTTTTCACAAATGGCCTGTTGATGATTAGGTACTTCATGATGGGAGTTAGCCTAACTTCTGATCCCAGGTCTATAGCAGGTTCCGTATAGAATTTAGTTGCTAATATACGTGCAATTTCCCTTTCCTTCTTACTAGTAGATAAACCCGCAATGTTACTTGAATGAACTGTTTGACTGGATATGGCTTGATCAACCTTGTCCATGTATCCCAGTATCATGGACACCAAGATGTTCCTTCATAAATTAGAGAGTCAATATTACGGATGAGATAATACCTTCATACTTGAGAATCGGTAGTTATAGAGTTCCAATCATGAATCACTGACAGAGTCACTTGCAGGTACGTTGGTTTACCGCACTTGGCTAATCCATTTCAAATGATTATCTTTCAAGTTCGTTATATGGCAACATTCACCTGACATCATACGGTTGTGAAGTACTGAACGAGTGAAGCAAAGTGATTCTGACTAGCCGTCACCCGCCCTACGAGTGGTTGATTTGATGTATTGAAACATGTGATATTGAGGCCTTTGCGGAAGTTGTTTTAGGCAAACCACCTTTCTTCCCGATGTATCTCTGGAGGCATCACGCGTCCATTTTAAAAACCATAATGGTTTTCCCCAGCCCGCCTTTACATGGTTAAGTCCCGTGCAATTTCACCACCCAATATGGGCCCCAGCCTTTGATTTGGGTCGTTTTACAATCGATAGCCTGTCGAGTTATGCCTTTTTTGCCTTCGCTATATTTGTCCATACGCCGCCAGATATGTCTTGGTCCTCTAAATTATCAATTCTCCAAACTATTACGTTTCCGCGATGATGTAGCTCTTGTTAAATTTTCGAGACTTGGAACCTGTCTGAAAATTGTTATGGTGATAACAGAGATAATATTGCAAAATTTCTTGAATGTGAGCACATGAATGGGAACCAAGAAAAAGACTGAGAAACTTCAATTTTTTCACTCAAAAGTTAAAAAGAGTGAGTTATAACCTTTTTAAGTTTGAAAATCAAGGACAAAGTTTGGGCATTTGATAAAAAATATACTTTTGAAACACTATAAATATTTGTTTTTAGAAACCACATGTAGCACTATGTAGTAGGCACAAAATCAAACCCAACAAAAACAAATTGCACCATAAACAAACAATCAAGTCAAATTTATTCCAGTTACCAAATCACCTTGAAATAAAACTAGAAATACACCTAGGGCTAATGAAATGGTAGTGAGGTGCCACATAGAATAATTTTGTATAGCTAATTGGACTACTAACTATACATAGTGATGACATGGAAGAGTATATTGATCCATGTGTTTTCCATATGATTATGTAGTATCCTATAGAAGTGTCATGTGTCACTATATGACATGCAAATGTGACCATACTACTATGGTAGGAACTTATTAGGTGGTTATATTGTTCACTACTAAAAATATGTATTGTTGAGTCCATGTGGAAAGTGCTAGTTGGTGGTTATTAGTCCATGTGGCAATGGTTGTACCTACATATTTGAAAGGTTCATGGTGGTGTGCATCCACAATGTAAGGAATGGTGCTCATGCATTCCTTGGAAGTTTGAAGGACACCCGTGCTACTAGATATGACACTCATGTTGTAGAGAGAGAACAACAACAATGGAAGAGTCACCATGGTGGAGGTGGGAGAAGGAGTCACCATGGTGGAGGTGGGAGGATGAGTAACCATGGTGGAAGACCATTAATAAACAAATAAAGGAGTATGGAAGAATGGAATAGTACCATGATGTGTGGAGGGGCACTGCCTAGTAAGAGATTAAGTGGAGGGGTGGCTACCAAGAGCTATAGAACCATGAAATTGAAACGGTAAAAGGTTCAAGCCACACCCAATATATTTTTAATTTCTATATTTTTTCTTCATGGTATCAAAGCCATAGGATAACTCCTTAGTCTAACATCTTTGTTAAATTATTGCAAGTTGTTAATCACTTTCATGTTTTTGATTTGTTGATTTCAAGATTATAAAAGCATCTTTAGCCAATTTTGATGGCTTCGATGCAATCAAAGCACTCAAAATAACCTCATTTGACTTTTGTTTGGCTCAAATCAAACATATATTACTCTATAATTGAAAATTCAATAGGTATTTGTAATTGCAAGTTTAATTCAAAGTTTGTAGAGTTCAATTTTAAAACAATTTTTTTCAAAAATTATTAAATAAAAAAGAATTATTATTAGGTAGTGTGTCCCTAGGTTTTTGGTTGTACAGATTATGGTTCAATATTTTTTTGTTTCCTATCTTTGAAACTATGGCTTGGTGCCATGCCTGCCATCGTTTCTTTGAGAATTACTTTATGATGTGATGCTCCAACCAATGGGTGTCAGACAATTGGTCTAGATTGATGGACAATTGGATAGTTGGTTGTGATTGATGTCAACCCTTGGAGAGTGATATTGTAGATTTATGTCAACCCTTGAGTATGTCCGATATCACATTCTGGTAGCTCCAGAGGTATGGGTAAGGAACCCAGGTTTGGTTGAGGAATACTATAATGAAGAACATTGAATTTGTAGGTCAAAGTATTCTAGATGGATAATACATGTCGTGTCGTTTCCGGTGATATGTGGAACGTTACATAACTCCTCATGGTTAGAGAGTTACAACCATGTGAAGTTGGAGAACCCTCATGAGTTATATAGAAGCCCCTAGAAGGTCAAAGACATCAATTATCTAGAAGCTCCTAGAAGTAGTGTACTAGTCAAATTGATGGTAACTAGGATTTAATCATGGCCATAGTTGTTGCATTAAGAAAATAATTAAAAATAATTTAGTTGCAACAAGAAGTTGTGAGTTTGGTAATTATGATAAATTAGTTGTGATGAGAAGATTGAATAGTCAAAGTGGTTGACCAAGAAATAAATTAAATAATAAAGTGGTTGCAACAAGAGGTTAGTTAAGGGGAAAAAAGTTATGAATTGACTAATTATAGAAAAGTTAGTTGCAACAAAAGTTGTCAGTAAAGATAAATTATTTAAATAATAAAGTAGTCAAAGTGGTTGCAAAGAGAAATTATTTAAATAATAAAGTGGTTGCAACAAGAAGTGGTGAGTTTACTATTTATGGATAAGTCAAAGTAGTTGCAAAAGAAACTAATTAAATAATAAAGGTAGTTGCAATTAGAAGTGGAGAGATTACTATTTGTGGATAAAGTAGTTATAAGTGGACAAGTGGTTATAAGTGGGTTAGCCCTAGAAGAAGGAAGTTGGGTAAAGTTAGTTAGAAGGTAACCCCTTGAGGAAGCTACTTAGAGAGTATAAATAAGAGAGAAAGGGTCTCCTATTAGCACCTATTTGTGAGCATAATTGAATATCCATTTGTGAAAGGTTATTTGGCAAGTATTATTGATAGATCAAATTTGTGACAACAAATTTCCACAAAAAAAATCATGACAAAAAAATTGTGGAAATAAAATCGCGGAAGAAAAATAGGGTCTCCTATTAGTACCTATTTTTGAGCATAATTGAATATCCATTTGTGAAAGGTTATTCAACATGTATTATTGATAGATCAAATTTGCGGCAGCAAATTAGCCGCAGAAAAATCATGGCAGCAAAATCGCGACAGAAAAATGCGGCAGTAAAATCACGGGAGAAAAATCACGGCAGAAAAATTGCGGTTGTATAATTGTAGCAACAAAATCACGGCAACAAAATCATGGTAGCAGAACCAGAACAATAGAACCACGACAACAAAATCATGGCAATAAAATCATGACAAAAAAATCACGACTACAAAAATAGATCCGTAATAGATCCACAACTACAAGACGAAAAATATATGGTTTTCATATCTGTAGTGTTGAATATATGAATTTGGTTGAGGATTTTCCTTGTAAATTTGTTGGATTTCCTCTTGGAAGTTTAGGGATTTGTGTAGAATGGTTTTGAGGAAAATCTATTGAAGTATATTGTTGGTGCATGTCTGAGTCTTATTGGTATATATTATGGTACATTGTGAGAGGCTTGTGTTAGTGGTCTTGATATATGATTGGTACACACTTGAGGCTACAAAACAATGAGGTTTTGGAACATGATTTGATGCGAGGGTTTATGGTATTTGGTTATGGATAGTGTGATGTATTTATAGAGAAATGTTGATAGTTATACTGGTATATGTCTTTGGTATATGATTGAGATACAAGTTGGGACAAATAGTTGATGAGTGGCACATATGTGAGGTGTATGGTATGGTAATGTTGGTACATATTGATGAGTCATAGTTTGATCTATAGTTGATGTGTGATTGGTACATATTTGGTACATTATTAGAGGCACTTTCTAATAGTAATGTTGGCACATGATTTATGGATGATGTGGCATATATGACTTGGTATAATTTTAGAAGGAAATCTTGATTGTGATACATCTTGTTGATGTTTGTAAGTAGTCTTGGTTGATGCATATATTGGTGATATTGTGCATATGGTTGAGACTTGTCTCGGTGATTTATCTTGGTGAATAGATCTGATTGCTTGATGCAATTGATGAGATAGGTTGATGTGATGGGTTGTTGTGACAGGTTGTGTTATGCATAGTTGATTCACTTGTGTTGGTACAAATTGTTGGTATAGGTTGTTACAGGTTGTTGGTACAAGTTGTTTGGTGTAGGTTGATTGGTACAGGTTGTTAGAGGCTGTTGGTACAGGTTGATAGTGACAAGTTGACAGTGGCAGTGTTTGATTCAGTGATAGGTTGTATATATTTAGCATTTATATTTCAGGGTAGTTGGACGAGGCAAGGAAAGGGGGTTGTAGCCTCCTTCCAATTTGTATCAAAGTATCAAGGAGTTGGAGCCTCCTTCAGGTTGGAGCCTGAGAACTAGGTGGTTTTAGCCACCTTCTGGTTGTAGTCAAAGAACATAGGGGTTGTAGCCTCCTTTTGATTGTAGTTAGAAAATTAGTGAGTTGGAGCTTCGCTTAGGTTGTTGCCTAAGAAACTAGAGGGTTGGATCCTCCTTCTAGTTGGAGGTAGAAAATTGGAAGTTGGTGCTTCCTTGAATGTAATTCTTAAAGACATATAAGAAAATCATTTTGTGGTTTTATCCTGCATTGGGTTTCCACGTAAAATACTGGTGTAATGTGCATTATCTGGATGTGTCTATTATTGTTTATTATGCACTGATGGATGTTAGTGTTATATGATGCAATAACATATTAATGATGAATCGATGAACATTGTTGAATAATTTAAAGGAATATACATTATGGTTAAAATGATTAATAAGTGGTATAAATTTCTCATTACTAATTCACCTCCCCTCTCAATAATGCAACAATT
>ML845574.1:18487-36563 GCA_009831015.1 Picea engelmannii | reverse complement strand
AACCTATTGGGTGAATCATACCTCAAGTTTAGGAGTGTTTCCCAAGTGGACCCCTCTCTAAGTCATGTAGACAAAGTGACATGGATGGTGGCAATAATTTTGGGCATGGGATTCAAGACATACAAGGGATTGTAGTATCTCATTTATGGGTGCCTTTGTAGAGGGTGTGTTTCACCTTCGTTTTCAATGAAACCTTTTTCCAATTCCATTTATTGCCTTTTATTTCTTTAAGATGTTTCCAAGTTGAAGACAAGGTGGGGATTCTACCTAAGCATGACAAAAAATTCCCACATTGACTCTACCCTGGTCACATCATGCTTCCCCAAGTTGAAAAAAATGTGTGGGGATTCTACCTAAGCATGAAAAACAATGCCTACGCATGCTCCTCCTTGGATGGAATTTTGTGCTAGTTATTTTTCACGGGTCCCATCAATTTCTTATGGGAGACATTTCATTTTCCTCGGGGTCCCTCGGTGAGCATATATAAGGTTCATGATTGGATTTTATCTTTTTCCATCTACAAGCCTCTGGGACTTCAACCCCTTGTTCCCATGAAATGAGGGACAATCCCTTCTTGGGTCAGTACACCCAAAAATCCCAAAAGGTAAGGAGATGAGGGGATGAAGTGTGAAAAATTAAAAGTATGGTCGGAAATGGAACGATGACTTGTCAAGAGGACCTCCAAGTAGAAAACCTATCCCTAAGGGTGACCCACTTACTAGGGTGCAATGTCAAACACCAAGGTGAAACAAGGAAAATAACAAAATTTCCAAGTAGAAGTTACATAATAATAAATAGTTTAAAATGTAACAAACTCAAATGTATGAAATATTGAAATGATACTCACCATAATACCTGACTTGTACCTCATGGAGAAAGACCTAATGTCTTCTGGAATCTAGCTGATGTGATGGATACCCTCATGATGAACCTAGAAATGAGGTGGTGAGGTGGGTCTAGGTCTATGCAAGTGGATATTGTTTTTCAAGTTGTCTCTCAGTACTCCATGTATGCAACCTGAGGGCCTCACGACATGATCTCCTTAGTTATCCCTAGGAATTGGGGATAATATGGTACAGGTCCTTCTTGGGTTCAAGAAGTCAAAAAACCCAAAATATGAGGAAATGGAGGGGAATAAGTGTGGAAAGTGGTAAGTATGAGTGGGAATGGTATGATGACCCTTCAAGGAAACCCCCTAGTAGAAACCGTTTTCCTGAAGGGGACCCACTTACTAGGAATCTATGTCAACCACCAAGGTGACATGAGGCAAAAGGTATAATTTCCAATAAAAAAATTTCATAATCAAGAAAAGACTATTTGCAACATGTTCAAATGATTCAATTATTAAAATGGTGCTTACCATGATGTCGGACTTGTTACCTCATGAAGCAAGACCTGTTGTCCTTTGTGGGTCAAGCCATTGTGGTGGATGGTGTTGCTGTCGATCAATGGTGATCTGTGGTAAGAGTAGGGGCTCAATTTTCTCATCTAGCTCTCGACGCTCCATGTCTTCAACCTATGGGTCTTGAGATGTTATCTCCTTAGTTACCCCTAGACTGGGGGGGTAGCATCTGGATCCTACATGGGGACATGTGCTTGTCATAGAGTACATGAAAACCTCAACATCTCCTGGTAAGACCTGTGCCTACACACACTTAACAAGACATGTTGGGATATCAAAAGGTGGCACACTCACCCCTTTATTCATATAATCAAAAATTTAAAATTTCAATTACTCCTTAAAAAATAAAATTTTGCATTTTTCAAAAATTCTAGCTAACATATAATATGATTCAAGAAAATGTATCATAACAATCATACATAGATACAAATAAAGTGACATGTAAAGAAGAGAATGAAATAAAATGCAACTACACTATGATGAACACACAAAATGCAAATGGAAGAAAAAAAAATGACCTACCTACTTACCTGGATCACGAGGCCCATGGAGATCAGGTCCCATCAACATAAGGTCGGGGGATAGACTCATTAAATCGTAATGGTATCTTCCTCCTGTTGGTCCTAAGATTAGTCCTAAGGCTCAAAGAGTAATGTCAGACATCAAGAATGTTTAAAGAGAATGTTTTGAAAGAGTTTTTTTTCTACCTTTAGTCATATAAGAAAATATCCTTAAATGAAATTAACAATATGGCAGTACAGAGGCAGTATTTCATTGTCCGAGTCTTAATTGTAATATCAAATGGTGTGAGGGAAACATACAAAACTGTTAAACAAATAAAGACATCAGTTGTTGAAGAGTCTCACCTTGTTGTAGTAGAAGAAAAATACATAAAGTACAATATAAAGTACAATAATTCACATAATATAAAGTATAATAATTCACACAACTTGTAGGTCTTGTTTTACTCACAGTAAATACAAAGGAAAAACTGCTTACTTAATGAATTACTTATATAATACGATTACAATAGTTGTAATACTAAATTGAAATCAAACATTTATCAAGGAATTGCATAAGGAAATGCTGAGATATGGAAATACAGAAGAAACACATAACCCAAACTGAACAAAATTTGGAATCTCTGTCTACACTTGTACTAATACTAAAAAATGAGAGTTTTTTCTATTACATCTGACAAGAAGCAACCTTGAAGCATCTATCCAAAAATTCCACCACCAACCTTGATGGCTCAATTGTTTCGTTTACCTCAAAAGTGAATAACTTCCTCTTTACCTTAGGAATATTTACTTGGATCCTTATCACCTCTTGAGCTAAGGCCTGGAACTGTGAACTTGGGTTCACTAGCCATTTATTTGTTTTAAGAAGATCAATCTAGCTCATTTCCTGAATGGATGCCAGAGTTTCCTCTTTTCTCTTTCTGGAGTTCTACTGGTTCATTTCAATATCGATTTTCCCCAAAGCCGCCGCGATACTACTTCCCTCAAAATAAATTATTCTCTTGTCTAATGATGATAAATCTTCTTCGAAAGCATCCTTTACCTCCCTAGCTAATCTCTTTCTCTCTGCCAAATTCGTTTCCCACACCTTAAGGGCCATATCACCTCTTATTTGTTCAGAAGGGGAAAGCCAAGGAAAATTAGGTACATTATCTTTCTATGCCAATATGATGTCTTATTGAAACTTAGATCAATCTGAGAAAGATTCTCTTTCCTTAATATAGATATCCTTCAGAGAAAGGTCTACTGCCTGGTATCACTTCTAAATGGAATCAACCTTCATAAAAAGATCTCGCTGGGCCATTTCTAGTTTTTCGTTCATTTCCAACGTTTGAATTTGGAAGGCCAGAATGTCTATCGAGGTACCTTTGGTCACCTTCAATATAGCTTGTAGTTGCCTTATAAATTCATCACGCTGAATGATTAGACCCTGGTTTATTTTGTGAACTGTAATGGAGCTCATCAAGATTGGCGCAGAGCTGCTGAATTTGTTGTTGATCATTAGCTCTGATCTGCTCGAATTCTTGACTCATTCTGTCCCAGATAGTCTGTTCAACGGTGTATATCTTCTTTTGTAATTTTTATACCAACATACACTTATGTCGCAGTTGTTCAACTAAATTTTCCACAGACCATTGATTGGCTGTGGAAAAAGCACCTAACGAACCTGCGAATTCTTTTGTGAATTCTGTATCATCTCTATCATTCCCATCATACACCATTATCTTCCTTTTAGTTATCACTCCATATTTCTAGTGTGATTCCTTTTCACGATGGCCTTCCTTTTCCAACTAAAGAAGAAATCCGAAGGAGGCATCTCTTCGGGTGAGATGGGGGTAAGAGCACTTACTAAAATAATTTCGGAACTAGGATTTATGAAGATGGATTGTTGAGGCGTCAATGATATAATAGGGGTTCCAATCTCCATAGACTGCTACTATTTTTTATAGGACTTATCAGTAAATGCAAACATAAATAGATCTCCCTAGATCCACCTAGATCTAGAACAAAACATAACAAAATATGATGCTTTCCCTAAGCTCTAATCATTGACTTTACTATTTAATAAGAGATAGGAAACATACCATTTAAATATCGCTTCCTCTTTCGATTTTCATCCTAGCTCTACTCCAGTGCTCTTGTGATACTGAATCTGCAAGGGAACACAAGCCAACCAATGTGAAAGAAATATAATATACTTAACGAGAACTTATTCATGTGATCAAGGAATCATACAATAAAACAAAACAAGTTTTATGGGAAAGAAACATATCATTGTATCATATAATAATGAAAGTGGAGATTACAACCAAAGCCTTGATGTTGCAAGGTCCCCTTCCGGTGACCCTTTTCTTCAACACACACACTTGCTCTAATCACGAATGAAGAAGATCCACAATGAATTGATGAATTGAAATGAGGCTCTCAAGAATTATCTGATGCAGAAATCTCCATACAATCTTAGCCTATTCAATATTAATATTTCTTGAATCAACCTTTAAAATCAACCTTAGCATTTTCCATGAGAAATACCTCTTTATATAGGGGAAAGAGAGATGGTTGAAGAGATTAGGATGATCCCACTAAATCAGAGAAGTGAGTAGGATCCCAACCATTCATATCCCACCTCATGTTCTAGAAGATCCCCTTCTAGAAATTTTGTGAAGCTTGACTTTTTCTTATCCTTTTGACATCATCGCACCCTAGTTGTAGAGAAACGTGTGGAGACATCGAAAACCATCTTTAGAGCATAATCCAATGAACATGCATCATCACACCCTGCTTATGGTGCAGCCTGCGATGACCTTCCTTAACAGGGTTTTTTAGAAGAGAAAGTCAACCACTTTCCTCATGAAGAAAGGCTCTTTTTGGGAACATGTTTCCAATGGATCACTAGGGTGAACAAAATAATGTGTAACAAAATTCCCCCCAAAGTATGAAGCTGAAATGCATGACAGTCGAAATAATTTGTAGAATGTGTATGATGGAAACAAAGAGTGCACCAGTTGGGAACCTGCAAACAATCAAGTATCAGCATAATAATATACCATTGTTTGAGGTAGGCATTCCCATGCTCGGATTATGAAATTTCAAGTGATTCATGGCCACTAAATATAAACTGTGGAATCATGTCATTATGAATTGACATAGCCACCCAACATACACTGTGGATCTATGCTCTAAAGAATTTCAAATTTAGACATAGCCATGATACATACGACGTGGATCTGTGTCAATACAAATCATGAATACTCCATTGTATCCTAGACCAGAATGGTATGACCCAGTGTCTTCATTTCCATCATCCCCAAGTCCGAATCTAACCATGTGATTACAAGTGTTGAAGTCGAACATGGTAGAATCCATTTGATTACCATTCAATGATGAGAACCGTTAACAAGTGCGAGGGAAATCACCAGTGATGTCAATGACTCCCAAGGTACTTTAGTACAATCCAACGAGTTTGAATAAAGGATTTGAAGTCAAACAATTGAGGGAATCTTCCAATCAGGGGCCAATGAAGTGAACCCACTGTTGAAAGCGAAGAAACCTTCCATTGAGGCATGCAGGCTCTAAGGCACTGAATGATTTCTAGGTCTTGTTCTTGGATAATGAGTTGAAGTTGACAGGAAAAAAATCATCACGGGAGGGAATTAATGTATCCCCCATCAATGACACAAAATAAGTAACATATTTGAGGTAGATCGGAGTATGAAGTGATTCGAAAATGACATAGGGAAGGGCGACATGGTAGAATATTTATAACTATACATGGATGACTCAATAGGAGGCTTATTAAGGCTGGAATTCTCTTGAACATATGAATGAAACGACAATGGTCTCGACAACATCGACTCAAGGAGGGCCCAACATATGGCCACGCAGATGGTCAAACAAGAGGCAAATGGATTTTCCAACCCGGATTCAAATGATGAAGGGGGGTGTCATGTTCAAGAGCGACAATTACTTCCACTGACACAGATACAGAGAAACATTTCTTTCCCAAT
The DNA here is from genome assembly GCA_009831015.1 of Picea engelmannii. NCBI lineage: Eukaryota > Viridiplantae > Streptophyta > Pinopsida > Pinales > Pinaceae > Picea > Picea engelmannii. Next base: position 30,633 of record ML845574.1, on the reverse strand, counting down.
ACCCCCCCCACCATTTCTGGCGAGTACCTCTTTATTTTTACGCAAGCTTGAGGAGGATAAGATATGATTGTTGATGTAAGCTCATCCTTCAGAAAAGTCCCTCAGAGTATGTTTAACGGACCCTAAGAAGGAGTGGTTCAGTCCCATATGGGTTTTTCGATGTTTGTTTAATGAGTCCAAAGAGAGAAAACTCAGGTTTTTTTTATGTTTATAGAGTCTGAAAAACACTTAAATAGAACTCCATCAGTTCCTTTTTCGTAAATTAATTTGATGAGACCGAAAAAGTGATAACCTACCACTCATCAAATGTTTTCTTCAAACACTTTTACGAGCGTGAAAAGAACAAGGTCGCTCGACAATATTTTCATTTTTATGGAGCGTGAAAAGAGCTTAAAGAATACTCCATGGGTTTCAATTTTCGTGTTGCCATTACGAGTGCGAAAAAGTGACAAACGTATAATCGGTTACATTTTCATTGATTTAAGAGCACGAGAAAGAACTAAAACTAGGCTCGAAGTTTTTCCTGAAAAACTGTAAAAGAATCTGTACATGCGACAAATGTATAAAAGCAAACCAAAAAGGCATATTGTTATTCAATGTTTCACTCCTAGGTTTTTCATTTGCAAAAAATCAAACACTTGCAATGTTGTTAGGACTTTAGGGTTTAGGTGAAATATATAAAATAATATAAAATATAAATGAAAAAGTGAAAAAATTAATAAAAATGGGTAAAAAATTCATTTCACTATTCCATTTGTTATTTCACCCAAACTTTGTTCCAAAACCCCCATTTACCTCAATTTTCCACTGTGGATTGCGGAAGGCACAATTGATCATTCGACGAACGGTCTCCACATAACAGGTAATTTTCATCTCTTTCAACTTTTTCTTTTCATTGGTTAAAAATGACTTTTTGAGTTAAGTTTTCAAGGTTACCTACGCATGAAGTTCATTGCAGGTGCCCTATATCGTGCCCTATGATGACCCAGAGTCATCACAGGAAGCCTCAAGGTTAGCTTGTGGCGAATCTGCATTGTACGAATGCTTAGGCTTGTGACACGCACAATTCAAAAAGTTTTTTGAGATGTATTTGCCAACAAAAAGTTTCCAGGGAGAAGATGAAGATGCTAATCTCTCTTTTATGTTCCCTTGCATGTTTTCCACAGTAAAAAAATTGGAATGGCAAGAGAGACAACACGAGGAGGAATACTACTTTGTTGGGAATGACCCGAGAATGGTAAATTCCCTCCGGCAGTGTGGACTGTTGAAATTCTTCAAGATCGAGGGCATGAGGGCCTAGCTGAGGTTACTGGAATAATTAGTTCACATGTGGGACGTGAACGGACAAACATTTCGTGTGGGTTCTCACATTCTTATGATAGATATAGAGGATATCTACTTCTTGGCCGGGCTTTCTCGTTGTGGGTCCTGAGTTATGCTGACAGGTAGCAAAGGAGGTAGTGAGCCTATGCGCCATTATATCATTGCACATTGTTTGCTAGGTACTCAAAAGCATAACAACAAAGTTTCTATAAGAGATGTCTGAGACTTACCTCTACGTAATATCCTCTACACCATCACATGCATGGCAAAGAGTGTAGCTCCCCATATGCCTCTTCAAACTATTTCCATTTTGCGTTGGAATGTATGGAGCCTCGAGTTTTCAAATGGTGTGACGGGGTTATTAGAAGCATGAAAAACAATTGACCAAGTGTAGGAGTGGTGACCTGAAACAGTTTGGATATAGATCTATTTTGGTGTCCTTCTTCCTGGAGAGGGTCCCATCTTTACGCTTACAGGTAGAGTGGGGTATACCTTCCCCACAAGATCCAAGAATGAAGAGGTGGGTCGTCCTCATGGCACAACATGTAAATGGTCCCATCATTAAGTATAATGATGTTTTCTTTGACTGGTTGAGGACCCATATGCTTATGGTCGACGACTATGCCTATGATGGACTAGAATTCCGTGGATATCTAGACCTAGTTCTTCCTGAAGGTTCCCAATGGGGTGACATAGGTAATAAGGACATTTAGTTTTTATAATGTTTTTGTAATTGTCAATATAAAATTTTTTTATGTGCTATTTATCTGATGACTAATCAAATACTCTTTTGATGATGCAGACGTGGGACCTTACCGACCTCCAGGTTCATCCCCCATCCAGAGGTGAGGGGAGAAAGCTAACGTAGCAGGAGTAGCTGCTGTTGATTACGAGATTCTAGAGACAAATCTAGAGGGGCTCACGATGAACATCCTGGATGCCTCCATCGACGATATCCTGAGGCATTATTAGCGCCATACAATGGGTGTTTCTACTTCCATTGGTCGAATGCTCCATAGAGTAGCATGGGAAATCGCATGTTATAGCGAGCCACATCCTTGATGCTCTACTTGTATATGAAGCCATGTGATTCACATTTTTGATATTTTGGTCTTCAGACAAAAACACTTTTTGTAAATTTTTTATCGTTATATATATATTAGGCTTATACCGGCTTACTTGTTGTATATACAAAATGTGATTGGATTTTATAAATTTATCGAATGTCTATCTAACACATAATTAGCCAAATCATCTGTTAATGTATTTAGACATCTAGGAATCATGTGTTGATATTCAATGTAATCAAAATGATGTTCCAAGAGGCGAATTCGTAAATATACCCTTAACAACTTAGGACTTTGAATGGAGTAAACACTACTCAAATGTAGGACTACTAATTGCGAATCAAGTCGTACAATAAGATGATGGATTCCAAGTGAAACAACGTTGGTCAATATTTTGATGACTTCACTATATTTCGTGATATTGTTAGTTGCACGACCAAGGCAAACACCATGTAGACTAATCAATTCATGTGTAGGTGCATAGATTTCCCAAGCAACAGATGCTAAGTTCTGAGTACTGTGACTAGCGCCATCAGAAAGCCAATGTAGGGTAGCAAAGACACCGACATCTGGAAACCAAACACAACGCAAGGTAAATAGCTGAAGGTCGAAACCAAACAACAAAAAAATCACACAAGAGTATGATACACTAAAATACAAGAACTCATGAAAAAATGACTTAAGAATAGTACTTATTTAAGTAAATCCCATTTCCGGGTTCACTCAAAGGGATTCCATCATAATCAACTAGCTCATAATCTCCCTTCTCCAAAACACGTTTGACAATGTAAGGACCTCGCCACATGGCCTCAAATTTATCGGCCCCTAGTAAATCACGATCTTGTTCGTAAAGAAGAACCATATCACCTTCAGAAAAAACACGTGGCTTGACATGCTTGTTGTATTGGTCTTTAACATATTTATTCTGAGTTTCAATAACTAAGGCGACATCACGACGGGTTTCTTCTAGTTGCATCAAATACAAAAGATGCTCTTCTTCGATAGAAGTATTGGGGAGAAGTTCAACGACCAATTTCAGAGACGATATTTCACATTCAATCGACAAGATAGCCTCGATACCATAAACTATATCGAAAGGTGTTAAGCCCGTGGCAAAGTTAACGGATGTCCTATAGGCCCATAATGATGAAAAAAACATTGTGTAAAAACTTGTCTTATGAATTCCTATCATCCATCGAAGCATAGTAATGAGAACTTTATTGACTGCTTCAACTTGGCCATTGGCCTGTGGATAATAGGGGGTTGAGTTTTCATGGCGAAGACCCAACTTTTCAGTAAGTTCAGACATCATAAAATTTCAAAAATGACTACCGTGATCAATAACAATAGCTTGAGGGACACCAAATCGAGTAATGATGTGATTGAATATGAACAATGCTGTAGTTTTCCTGATGTTATCAAATGTAGGAATCGCCTCAAACCATTTAGTGAAATAATCCACATCTACAATGATGTATCCATGCCCCTCGACCGAGTGAGGGCTACATGTCATGAAGTCAATGCCCCATTTGGAAAATGGACCAACAGAAACTACAAGATGTAAGGGAACAAGATGAGATATTATCTGGTCATTATAAGTTTGGCAAGCATGACATTTTTGAATAGCAGTAATGCAGTTGTTGGGCCCGAGATATGATCAATTTTATGACAGTTATTAGACACTTTTGTCGAATGTACATATGTGTTTTTCATGTTTTGGAGAAGCTTTTTGAAGAATTTTGTGCTAAAACGGTATGATCTACACCAGGTATGTATGATTCGTGTTTAATGTTGATATTGAGTATAATTCATCACGTTTTTTATGTTTCCAAAGATCTAATTCACATTTTTCGGTTTTACAGGGAAAAAACACATAACGTTTATGCTTCTAGCACTCAGTCCGACACTCCTTCTAGTATTCGATCCGGTACCCAGTCTGACACTTCATCCAACACTGCGTCTTGCACAAAAACGGTGGGCAATTTGGCGGTTATGGTATTGGCGGCCAGTGGTGGGCGAATCAGGAACATGGGTTTTTCTCGTTCTTTCCCCCTCCAGCTACTAAACCCTTGATAACTCAGTTTAAGTTGTTAAGCAAGGCGATTATTGCCTTGCTCTATTTCGGCAGTTAGGGCACCATTAATGTAATTTGCCAAATTTAGAAGTGGTTCAACCCTCCTATTATCGACCACTTGGTCTGTAAATATTATAAATACCACTGTGGTGGTTAGATAGAAGTTAAGCAGTCGAAGTGTCAGTGTGATAGAGAAAAACAGGATTTTACTCTGTTTTTCCATTTTTCATTGCCAGATTATATAAAAAATACGTTTTTGAGTTTTCATGGTGAAATCAAATTGTTGAGTTCGTGGTGTGCTTTTAGGAAGTGACCACAACTTGTTGGGGGGCCCACCAACGGTCTCGTAATTGTTCTTTAAGTTGTTTATGCATTTTATAGTTTAGTTGTCTTGTTTTATTTCCTGTACATGCAATATTATTTTGTTAATTAATTTGTTGTTGTAGTTTAATTGTCTTAACTCTCTTTTGCAGGTAAGTATGAAGGCTTGTGTTAGCACGCGTTGATATTGTAGTTAGGAAGGAATTTGCAAATTCATAGACTAACCCCATGTGCAATTAGATGTTAGGTTATGTTTTATTTATTATTTTAGAATTAAATTTAAAACAGAGTTTAAAACAGAGTAGAACCGAGTTTTAATTTGAGTTTTCTTTAACAAGGATTTGATGGATGGATAGGATTAATTTCAATTTTTAATTATAGATTGCTTATTTCATTTTTTATGCAGATCTTTCTTAATTAGTTGTTGGTTAATGTATTTGGTAGTTTACTTTTTAATGTCATGTTTTAATTTATGTTCTTAAGCATTTTCCTTATTGCAGTTTGAATTGTTAAGATAGACATAACATAGTTTCATTTTATGTAATTTCTTTGCTATAATTAGATTGCAATTGTATTTCTTAGTTAATGATTGAATTTAATTATGAAGTTTGTTTACATAGCACATAAGTACAATTATGTCCTCGTTATATTGTTGATGGTTAATAAATAAACATGTAGGGTAATTAACATTTTTTCCGTAATGTCTAAATTCTCATTGGATTGTTTAATCCATACCTTTCACTTTGTTGTTGAGATTAGTATTGAGCTTATACTGCTTGAATTATCCTTTTTTGTCAAGTTCCATCGAGATATTATACGACACCTGATACATTCACACAACCACCAACACTATACTTGAGTTGTCATAGGTTAGAAGATATAGTTTCTTGCTTTTGTAGATCATAATATATAGTTTCCTGCTTTCGTAGATCAGAAGATATAGTTTCTTGCTTTCGTAGATAGTTTTATTGTTGTTTTAGGGTAGATAGTCTCTTGCTTTGATAGATTAAAGAGCATTTTTTCTTATCATATATTAGAGGTTAGTTGTTAGTTCTTCTTTCTTTCATTTAAATAGATTTTCTTTTATGAATTAGAAATAGTTTGAAGTTTGAATTAAGAATACAGTTCACTTACCTCTTAGGTTAGATAGTTGTTCAATGAGAAGTTTTAATTAGATTACTTGCAGTAGAATTTATCTTAGAGTAGTTAGTTATTTACTTGCTTTAATAGGTTAGCTATTTGTTTTGTCTATTTTTTTTAATAGGTTAGCTATTTGTTTTGTCTATTTTCTTTAATAGGTTAGCTATTTGTTTTGTCTATTTTATTTAATAGGTTAGCTATTTGTTTTGCTTACTTGCTTACTTGCTTTACTAGAATAGTTGTTTGCTTGTTTATTTACTTGCTTTCATAGGGTAGTTTCTCATTGAATTTAGGTAGGGAAGTTAAAGAGTTTGATTTTTTTATTTTCTTATCGTTATGCTTAATAGTTTCTTTTGCTTATTGTTATGAACTATTTTTCTTTACATAGGGTTTTTACTTGCTTTCTTAGAACTATCCATCGATCCTTGGTCCAAAAGTACTTAGGTTACATAGTTTTACGTTGCTTAGTAGGGTTTTCTCATTAGATAGCTTTGCTTGAATAAATTAACCCTTAGATATCCAGTTCCTTAATTAGACTATACTACTACCAACCCTTCTACCTTTGGCATATATTTTTCTACAACTCTAAGTTTACTTACCCCGGGTTGACAATTTAATTGAGGGTTCTTAGTGTGTTTTTAGTGCATATAAAACACCCATGATTTTTGGCGTTGTTGCCGGGGAGTTGTCTCAAGGTAGGAAGTAGTTAGGGAATAGATCATTCCTAGACCTTAGCATTAGATTGGTGGTGGAGGAAATTTAAGACGAGAGGTAACAACCTGCGCATATGCTATTGCAGGCTCCCCTAAACCCAATGGCAGTTTTTATTTTTTGTTTTTGTTTATGAATAGACCTAGAAACCAAATGGCAGATTTTTCTTTTGTTTTTGTTTACTTCCATGAATAGACCTAGAAACCAAATGGCATATTCTTATTTTGTTTTTTCTTTCTTTCATGAATAGACCTAGAGACCCAAAAGGTAGATACATTAAATCTAAATCAGACCTTTCAACCAAGGTTCCTTTTGATCTCTTTGGGGGAAGGAACATTCCACTTATAAAATCCGCAGACCGGTACCGAAAAATAGGAGCTAGCTCAAATCAAAGAGCTAAGGTAGTCTCTGAAGAGACTAACACAGGGAGCACTATAGAAAAATAAATTGAAGCATCAATCATATTAGGCCAGGAGTCAAGACCACTCGAGCCTTCCGTAGAACCAAAAAATACAACCTTTTCTTTTACACCACTACCAAGAGACCCTAATTTTGAAGACATCATAGACCCTGAACAGGTGAATCTTTTATTTGGTAATTCATCCAGTGTAATTATCTCTCAAACTGACATAAAAAATTTGTCACCAATAGTCCCAACCGGCTCGAGTAGAGTCGAAGACATCCAATCCATAGTAAGACCTTTCCATCATAGGGAAACCTTGTTCTCTTCAAAGATAAAACCACCTAGGTACTCTCTTTTTGGAAACCAATCCAATATGGACGATCAGGAGGACCATAACAATGTAAGACACGGGGAGGAAGAAGAAACTGGAAACCAAACCGAAACTACCTTCGGGTTTCCAATTTTAGACACCACTCCAAATGTCAACATGAAGAATATTCCTCTCTCAGCACTGCCTACCTTTTATGGTAAAAAAGGTGAAGATCCATACACCTTCCTATTTGAATTTGAAATCTTGTGTAGGAGATACAACTTCGTACAAGATTCCCAGAAACTAAAACTCTTTCTTGCCACTCTCAAAGACTCTGCACTAAGATGGTTCATGGGGTTGGGAGAATCCAATATTAGGTCTTGGGAAGCCATGAAAGACATATTTCTTAGGAAGTAACAAGACTACTGCAAGACCAAAGAGTCTCGCAATGAAATCTTTAAAATCCAATAGTTAGAAGATGAGACCCTTGAAGATTATATGGAAATATTTGGTTATATCTCCTAGAAGTCAAAATACAATGACCTCCCAGAGGATGCAATTAGGGCTCTTTTCCTTGAGGGAATTTCAGAAGAATATATAGAGATTCTTAACCTGATGGGATCATGTGACATCTCTCATAAACCATTTGCTGAAATATGTGAAATGTGTAAAAATTACTCAAGGAGTAGAGCCAAAATAGGAAAGAATGTTCGAGACCCTTATAATAGGAACTTAAAACTAGTTAGTTCAGGTGGTATCACAAGAGCAGAGATAGGGAACCTTTTAGAGAACTTAAATAAATATATTTTAAGCACAATAGGTTCCCATCTGGACACCCTAAAAACCAAAAATAATCAGGAGGAGGAAAATGCAACAATGAGCATATATTGCCCAAGATGTAGGAGGAAGCATTCCTCAAGGGAATGCCCATTAGATAAGATTTCAGTTTGTGGCTTCTGTGCAGAAGACCATGTGACTGAAAAATGTCCATCATTGCCTGGTTTACTAGCCATCTATAGGAGTGGATATCCCGGGGAGTCTTCTTATGCACCTAGGAAGCCATGGAAACCTAGGAACCAACCCACATACCTAGATCTGCAATCTCAAGTTACACCCTATTATCAACAAAAACAACAATGGAACTCACCAGGGTGGAAAAACTAGTCTGCTCAGTACCAACATCCTTTCTTTCAAGGATGGAGAGAAGGACATAACCAAGGAAACCCTCAAGCTCCACTTATCCCTATGTACAACCATTATTATCCTCATTTCCCACCGTACACTCCACAACTTTTGCCAGATTTTGTTCCACCACCTCTATCTCCTATTACACAAGAAAAACTGCTACAATACCAAAATGAAAGCTCCCCGAGACCAACACTATTACCGTCACATCTAGTTCAAGAATCCCAATAATAAGCTCCCTCAACTTCTTCATAATGTTGAGATGCAGGCCTTCCCGACATATCTTATTACTCCTGTTCCATTACAGGAAATTCAACTAAGATCGGGAAAAGTTCTGGAGAGGAAGAGACCTTTGGTAGTCATCCTGGAAGAAGAAGAAGAAGAAACCACCAAACAACCCACGGATGACACTAGGTGGGAAGATGTTATTATCCCAAAGAATCAAGAACCCAAGCTTCCCCAAAATGAACCTTCACAAATTACGAAGGTCCCTCCTTATCCAAACCGATTGGTAATCAAGAAACCTACCACCCGATCAGAATTTGACTTTTTGAATGAATTGAAAAATATTTGTGTCAAGATTCCCCTGCTTCAATCCATTAAAGACATTCCAATATACAGTAAGGTAGTTAAATAATTATGTATTAAGAAGGTAGGTAGGAAGCAAAAGGACCCCCCTACAGTACACTTGATAGGAGGAATTTCCGAATACATATTAGAGTAGCCAAAAGTAGCAAAATATGGGAACCCAGAAAACCCCGTAGTGACCATAACCATTAATGAGGTCTCCATTGGAAACACTCTCATAGACCTGTTGGAAAATATTTAACAGACAGTTAACAGACAATGGATGCTTGTCATTGATGGAAACAATGAAGATGACATGAGAACAACAAGTTTGTAATTGACAAGCAAACAGAAGATAAGTTCAGAGAGGTGAATGATCGAAAGCAGTGAAAGATCGAAGGTAGCGAATGATCGAAGGCAGCGAATGATCGAAGGCAGCGAATGAGCGAAAGTTTGAGAAGAAGAATCTCTGATCGTTGAAGAGGGAGACAGATATCAGCCGTCAGATCTGAAGATAGGGTCCAACCACCGTTGGATCGAGGAGAACCTGCACGGTCTTTAAAGAGAAAGGAGAAGAGGGCATAATCGCAATATGAAAAATCATGATGAAATATGAGCCGTTAGATCTAGATTTGATCTGGACCGTTGATTTTCTTCATGGAGTATCGGGGATCGGGACCTTGAAGTGACAAAAACACTTGACAACAAGAATGTCGAAATCGCGATATGAGAATTCATGATTTAATCGCAGCCGTTAAGTTAAGAAGTTATCTGGACTGTTGATTTTCTTCATGGAGTATCGGGGATCGGGACCTTGAAGTGACAAAAACACTTGACAACAAGAATGCCGAAATCGCGATATGAGAAATCGCGATTTAATCACAGCCGTTAAGTTAAGAAGTGATCTGGACCATTGATTTTCTTCATGGAGTAACGGGGATCTGGACATTGAAGTGACAAAAACACTTGATAACAAGAATGCCGAAATCGTGATATGAGAATTCATGATTTAATCGCAGCCGTTAAGTTAAAAGTGATCTGGACCGTTGATTTTCTTCATGGAGTATCGAGGATCGGGACTTTGAAGTGACAAAAACACTTGACAACGTGAATGCCGAAATCGCGATATGCGATATGGCGATTCAATCATAGTCGTTAAATCAAGCTTGGATCTGGACAATAGATGTAACTCCATATTGGAGTTTCGGGGATCACGACATCAAGAGGAATAGAAAACAAGGCAACAAAAATGCCGAAATCGCGATATGCGATATCGCGATTCAATCACAGCCATTGAATCGAGAACATATCTAGACCATTGGCTCAACTCTGTGTTAGAGTTTCGTGAATCGCAATATGGAGAGACAAAAGAAACAAAGCAACTTGAATTACGAATTTGCGATATGCAAAATCGCGAAAGCGCCTTATGCATAAGGCCATGGTCACAACCCTTGGTCACGGGAAGAGAAGGAGTCATTCCAGATACTCTCCATTTCGGAGTTTCGGAGATTGCGACATGAAGTGTTGAGACACTTGGGCACATGAATTCTGAAATGACGAAACCCGATTTAAAAAGGTAAGAATAGTAAAGGTCATCCAATGGTGCAGATAAAACTTGAATGTGATCAGAGGGTTACTGTTCTTTCTCATAGATTAACTTTTTAGTTACAAATCCGTTAGTGAAATGGACTCATGATTTCCAATCAGTTGGCGTTTTAGTTTCTTAGATAGTTGTCGTCATTTTGCCTAAGGAGTTGGGAAGTTGAACCGTCATGTTCGTGTGTATAAAAGAAGATGAAACAGACTGTGTCCGGTTGGTTGTTCTGCAAGTGAAAAAGAATGAAACTGTAAGAATATAGAAGAAGAGGATGTGCAGGAGGAGATTGAGAATATGTGAAGTGTGAGATGAAATGCATAGCATAATAACAGAACGAGTTGAAGAAGAGCAGAATGAGAGTACGATTTGATGCAGAGCATACTTGCTGAATAGACAGAGGAAGAGAAGAGCAGCAGAACAATGTGTAGAAGACCAGACTTATAGAACAAAGAAAGATTGGTAAGAACTGATTTATCTATAAAGTTGAATGTTTATTTAGCCATTTATATTTCAGGGTGGAAGGGAGGTGCTCGGGAGGACTGTTTTCCTCAAAGGTTCAAGTGGGAGCTTGAACGCAGGAAGTTGTAGCTTCCATCTGGTTGTAGCCAGAGAAACCAGGGTGGCAGGGTGGTGCTAGGGAGAACAAGTGTTCTCTGTTATACAGGTTGGAGCCTGTGTAACGGGAAGTTGGTGCTTCCATCTAGTTGGTGCTAGAACATTCAGGAAGTTGGTGCTTCCATCCAGTTGGTGCTGGAACATTCAGGAAGTTGGTGCTTCCATCCAATTGGTGCTGGAATATTCAGGGAGTTGGTGCTTCCTTCTAGTGGGTGCTAGAGAAACCAGAGAGTTGGTGCTCTCAAACAAGTTGCAGCTTGTAAAACAGAGGTTGCAGCCTCACATTGAGTTGGTGCTCAATTATAGATGATGTACAGAACTTAAAATACTGCCTATCATTTCGAAAAAGAAGAGGTTTTCTCCCTTTATGGGTTTCCTCGTGAAAAATCTGTCTCTGTGTATACTTTATGTGTGACTGTTGTTCTTTACCTTTATTGTCCATATGCTGTATATTGTTGATGACCACATGAGGAAATTTTAATAATGTTTTAACAGACTTAAAATTGTTTAAGCTCACATACAACTGATTCACCCCCCCCTCTTAGTTGTATTAATAATTTCAACAATTGGTATCAGAGCAGGTTCCTTTTATTTAAAGGTAGATATGTAAGCTTAAACATGACAAGTCATGAAGGGACTTCAGTCTCTAAGCCCCCTCTATTTGATGGAACAAATTTTGCCTTCTGGAAGATTAGAATGAGAACATACTTAATGGCCTTGGGTGATGATGTTTGGGATGTAGTAGAGACTGGATATACAAAGCCTGTTGTGCTAGCCACCAAGGATGATAAGTTAGAGTTTAGTTTTAACGCTAAGGGGATGAATGCTATCTT
>ML845573.1:25866-36454 GCA_009831015.1 Picea engelmannii | reverse complement strand
TGGTGGAAAGGGTTTGTTCTTGTTGTGAGGATGTTGCTTCTTTGGATGCTTGGTAGTATCTTTTTGCTGGACCACTAAGGCTTTGTTAGATGTACTTGCATTGCTGATCACTCCTAGTTGCAAGAGCTTCTCTTTCTCTCTAATCAAAGAATCACAAAAAGAGTCAAGAGTGGGAGGTTTGTAAGCGCCCCTTAGAGCTTTTTTGGTGGCTTAGATGGTAGATACAAAGACAAAATATGCACTACCAAGATTAACAATAATAACATAGATGCATTGGTCATCCCCTAGATCTATTTTACAATCTTTAAGCAAAAGTATAAGTGTTTTGAACTTAGATAAATAATCTTTAATGTGACGGAAATCATTGGGACTTAAAGTCATTAACTTATTTTCAATTAGGTGGGCTCAAATCACATTATGTTTACCGAATACTGCTTCTAGCTTACCCTAGGATTCATTTGTGTCATCAATTCCTTGAAGGTGAAACCATAAATCGGTAAAGATGGACACTCTTATGAGTCCACATGCTTCGTCATTTTTACTATCCCATTTGGATTTCTTTTCAGCGTGGGGGCTTGTTCTTTTCCTTAAGGTAATTTGGTATAATCTTTTAATTCTTACTACATTTTCCATATGGTATTTCCATGAAAAGTAGTTGGTACTGGTAAGCAAAAAATCACTTGGAGAAGCCATATTAAAATATGCAAATAATATGTATTCAAAAGCTAAAACTGATTGTCTGGATGGAAAGCTCTCGAAGAAATAGGTTGTTTAAAAAAAAGGGCATTGAAAATAGACTTCAGATGTGAAAGTTATGCCCTTTAAAAAAAGGAGGCATAAACAATAATCAAAGTGCCATGTGGCAGGTAGAAGTTGGCCCACGTGGTGATGGATGGACAATGTGGTGGTTGAGTAAAAAAAATTTCCCCTCCTAACTTTTGCCTATAAGCTCACTTTTACAAATAAGTTACTTATGAAGTGACCCATTTTTGTAGAATAAGTGAGAATCAATTTTACAATGAAGTTATTTTATAAATTAAAGTTGCATGCAAAAAATAATTGAAAAAAAGAATATTAAAGTTACTTTATAGTGATTCACTTTTATAACTTAAGTGAAATGCACTTTACAAAAAAATAATGATATAACTCAAGTTTGCACGAACTTTTTCAAAAAGTAACTTAAAAAAGAGACTTGAACTCAAGATCTCTTATTAAATAAAACAACTTTCAATGAAGTGAGCTAGACTAAAATATATAGCAATTTTAATGGAGGAGGTGTAACTTTTTTTTACTCTTTGCCTCAAAGTGTGTGCTTACCTCAAAAACCCTCGTTTTTATCAGCAAAAAACTTTAACATGCCTTCTCACAAAAACAAGCGATGCCCTCTCACAAAAACAAGCGAAATTTCATTTTTTTTTTAAATCCCAACAATAATGGGGTTAGATATCGATTAGCTTACCTTGAAAATGCAATTTTGCTCTTTGTTTTTGATTTGCCGAGCTCGCATAAAGCACAATGCAAATAGCATATGCAGAAGAGAAAACACTTTCGACTTTGTTTCTGATTTGTCAAGATCGCACTGAACGCACGACAAAGAACATACGCAGATGGGAAAGAGTAGCAAACAGAGAGTAAATAAAAAAACTTGAAATCTTAACTCTGTAATTTAAAAAAAAGGATGTATTCCGAGTTCATACCTTTGGATCTGACAAAATGGTTGTATCTTGGACAAACATAAGCCTTTTCGAGTGAAGCAAGAAACATTTCCAACTGAATGAAGCGTTCTAAACGCAATGGAATAGTCCTGTTAGCCCAAAAATGCATGAAAATAGCAGAACCCATAAATGCGGCAACACGTGTTCGAATCTTGATCTATAATGGGAGCAAGTCTTCAAATGGGATACCATGTTCGAAAAAACAGGGTATTCCGACACAGGCGAACACCTTCAGTAACCACTCACACAGTCAGATCAAAGATCAATACACCGATGTTTTTATGTGGTTAAAACTCTCGAAGAGGGAAACAATCCACAACCCCAGCCAACATGGACACTTGAGGCAATATATTAGTGCAAAAGAAACATATTTTACAAGAGAGTTTCTCACAATCGATCATCAACAAATGACCCTTCATGCTCTTTAAATAGAGATCATTGACCAATTCGGTGTTAAGTCACAGATGAATATAGCTGTTAAGATGGAGGAGAATATGAGCCATCAGATTACTCTACGTCAAGAACATGTCGTGATCGTTGGATTACATAAGTTACAAATGCATACTAAAGAAACACACTTTTACCTAAAAACATACTAGACCAAGTTGAACTTAACTAACTCCTAAGTGTTTAAATATCCTAACAGCTACTTCTAGCCCAAGCAAATTTACATGCTTGCTTTTCTTTTGAATATTGAGGATTTCTCATGGAGAAATGAGAACTTGTAATTGAGCAGGCTCCATCAAATTCAGTTAGAACCCAATGCCTATTCATATTTCATTTCCGTACTGGTCGTTGCAAGGAAGAGGATGTAAATATTTTTTTCTAAATATAAGAAGTATTTCTGCAAAAAAACAAATTTCTCATGGGTAAGGGTAGGGGCCACAAATACCCTTTCAAGAATAGTATATGTATGACGTTTCCTCTTGGGTAGGCTTGAGTGGCCTTGATAATCAAGTACAAGAATTAGAGCATGTTTTCAGGATCTTGTGTTGAGGGCATCTGACATTTGTTAGTATTTTTTTTTACGAGGCAATGCCCTGCTTTATAAAGGGACCCATTACAAAATGTAATGATTATCACATCTTCAAAGTCTAGATTGACCTAGGTTGTCAGCATAGTTTTTAAACTCGGACAGACATCGAATCGGTCACCTATCAACTCGGACATCGACTCGGACTTGGATTGACTCGGGCCGATCTGATTTCAATGACCCGGTTCACTAAAAAATACATTAAATCATTAAATTTTAATGAAAAAAATTACTTTAAAGCTTTCAAACCATGATTCCAAACCTTTGGAGACAAAATATGCAAAGTTCGCTCATCTATATACCATGTGAGGGTTTATATATCAAAATGGTACCGAGTGCAATACATATCAGCAACAAAATTCCTCAACCTGCTCTTCAATACACCCAGCAGTGTACAGTCTTCACTGTTCAGACTCCAACACTGGTAGCTGATCTCCAAAACTCCAAAATTCAAATGCACAAATGCTCACAATGTTGAATGAGAGAGACGTGAGGCAAGTAGGGGGGGTGTGTGTTTTTAGGGTTTATATATTAGGTTTTTTATTTTTTTAATTAAAAAAACCAAAATTTTAAGCAACAGTCCGCATGGGTGGGTCTTGAAACGAGCCGGCCGAGTAGGCATGGAATCGGCTGGTTTAACCGGTTTGGTACCAAACCGGTTACTGAACCGATTCGATGGCCTGTTCGATTCAGCCTGCTATCTGCTCGGCCGGTTTTCCGGGTTCATATCGACTCGGACCAGTTCTAAAAACTATGGACTTGTCAGCTGTGGGCGTTTGAGATGTACCTGATGTTAATAATGGATGTCTTATTTCTGTCTTGTGATTAATCTTAGGCAACTGCATCTTACACAATACACAATTCATTTTAATATTCATTTATACCTGTAACCTCAGTAGTTGAGTAATAACATATTGTTCTGAATGAAAAAGTTGAAGCACAGAATAATTTTAGAGTAAAAAAGGCAGTATTAGTTATTCAATTTTTCATTGTAATATATTCTTTTAAGTAGTTGTTATAATTTCCACAGCATAGGAAACATTGTTTTGTCCATTTTATATGAAAACTTGATTCATTCTGGAATCTAGTTAACAAGTTGCACATTTGGTATTAACATGTCTTTTGATAGCAACAATAAATGTTGGAGTTACATCTAGATATTTCGATTGATGTGGTTGAGTTTATCTGCTTGCAAAATAATATGTTTTTGACCTCATAATTTTGAATTATAGCTTACAATCTGGCATGACATTACTGTGTTTTTTAGGCATTTCAATGTGTTGCTTACCAAGAAAGAGTTGGAAAAATTACCACCAGGTCCAAAGGTAAGTGTACTTTGTCTGTTATGTTTGCAGTATATGTTTGATGTTCCAAGTAAATATGATCTAAAATAATGATTGATATCTTTGTTAACAGGTGGTCCTTGCATCTATGGCCAGTTTGGAGGAGGGGTTTTCTCGTGATATTTTTGTAGACTGGGCAACAGATGCCAAGAATCTCATCATCTTTACTGAAAGAGGTCAGGTAAGATAGTTTCTACAGTGTCTATGATGTCTATGCTTGGGGCTGATGTTGTCAAAGGCAATATTTTATCTCGTTGATTATTAACAATGGTAGAAATTCAAGACAAAATAGTGATAGAAATGAGTTATGCTTACAGGGTGTAGCAAGCCAAGGCTGTTACTGATCTTGTGATAAGGCATTACGGCCTCCAAAATATTGTTTGAGACCAATGTTTTTGGTATACTATTGATTGATAAATGATGTATATTAAAACAGGCTGATGTGTATTTATAAGTTATAACATTATCATACCTTCTCAACGTTCATGTAAAGGCCGTACATTCTTTAATATGATAATTTCTCTCTTTTATTATATAATTCTTATACATATATCCTATATAGGTATACTATATACCCTCACCTGTTGGGATGCTTTGTCCTTGAGGCTTTAATAACTTTTTGAAATTTGGCATTTATTCTGTGATGGGGCAGAATGTGTGTTGGGGATTTTGATGTGTAGGTTGTATCTTTGTCATGAGAGACACTAGGGAATGCCTTTCTAGGAATGTTGTTCCACTTGTATGATATGCTCCCTTCTTGATAAAGTGATATATACTTCACGGGCTCTTGATGTGTTGGCGGTTTTTTTTTTCATATTTTTAGAATTTTCTTAGCTGCTACAATAGTAAAATAATCTTTTTCAAGTTCATTTAAAATGTTTCCAGAGTTTTTAATTGTTGAGTTTCTAGTGTTTTGTCAACTCTTCCGATTGACATAGATAAAATCTGGATGACAAAGTGAAGTCTTTTATACTTGATGGAACTCTATGACATTTTCTAGTGCATGATATGAAGCCTACATGTCCAATCATATACGTATATATATAGGTTGGGTGGATGCCTTTTTTGATAGGAGCAGGTCAAACTCCTTTACAATATTGGTTTTACAATCCAATGACCTTTTGCTACAAAGCTGCGATTGAGTGTTATATATTCTGCCAAATTCACCTTCGAATTGAACTTAGCATCTTCTACAAATTGGCCACATTAACATGGTAGCATGTTCTTCAACAGGATGGAAGCCAGGTGTCTGTGAAGAAAGATGACTTGATTTACCTGTTGACCACAACCTGCTTCACATTTATGTCATGAAAATTTTAAATATATGGGACTTTTATGTTTGTAAGGGTTAGGACAAGCTCTGCAAATTAAGCAATGTATGTGATGCTTCATCTCCATTGTGTACATTCATATGTGTTTTTGGTATTGTACGATTGTCTTCCTATGTATGCATCTGATTCCAACATGGTATCAGTGGAAGGTTGAAAGAAGCAAAACCCGAAATCAACATTCATGGAGGATGATGAAGATTTGAGAGTAAAACGCTAACTATGTCCAACAATGAAGTTTTGAGAGGAGCACATCAGTCATGTCCAGGGAATTTGAAATGGAAATAAAAACTATTTATCTAGCACATGGCTGGTTGAAGTGCAACGTTTTTGAACACAATTTTTTTGAAAAGTAAGGATCATTAAATGCTCTAAGAAGTTAATTAAAGAAAAAAATATTTTCTTAGAGAAAAGTGGCATGTGTGTGTCAAAACCAGACATACAAAGTTCAAACACCATATTCAAGGTGTATGTATGTACGACCATGAACACCAGACTCCAAGTTTTTAGATCAATCTATGGGCATACAAACAACTTTTGTATGGACATACAGATTTGAAAATTGACATATGGCAACTGATTTGTGATACCAATTTCTAGTGGTATGAAGTTTGAACAAAAAATGTTCAAGCTAGAAATTTCTAGTGAGTGAAAACACTTCAAATCATTGAAAGCTTTGTTTTATGACAACAGATTTTGAGAAAGAATGATTTTTTACATTGATGTTGTTAGAATAATATCAATTCTCAAATAACTTTTAGTAAATGTGATTGATACAAAAAATGGTTGATAGGCCATATATTGTACCTAAGAGACAAAACAATGTTAAAGGACGCTATCCTACATCATAATTATGAATCTAAATAGTATAATTTAGGTATATTACGTTTCTCTTGTCTAGGAAGGCTTTGTCTGCGAAGCACACAAGGAAAGAAGATGAAAAGTTTGTCGAAGCTCCAAGCAATATTGATCCTAGGTTAATTTTAGTTGTCGAAGCTCCAAGCAATATTGATCAATCGATCCTAGGTTAGTTTTTATTGGAATTATTTGTTAATACGTTTCTTGAATGTAACTTCTCTCATTATGACTCCAAGTATGTCTTTAGAAAGAAATTGTATTGGAATTTTGATTCTTTGGAACACAAGACAAGTGTTGTCTTTGTTTAGAAGAGTGCTGATGAATTGATTGATTAGAGGAACCACTCTTGTGATTAGGTCGACAATAAAGTTTTATTGAAAAATTCCTTTTCATAATTTCCACTTTAGGATACTCTTGATTAACCATAAGTTGTGTATTTGTATCTTCATTAGATACTTTTGTTGATTCATTGGTCCAAAATATCTCACTAGTAGCCACAATTTGGTTTTTAAATTGAATTGAGTTTGTGCATTTTTGTATGTTGGAAACCATTCTTTTCCATCTTTTTAATCATTTAAGTTTTGTGATCAAAGAGTGATTTTGGCTTTTTAAAACTTTGTCAAATTTTGCATTTTTTCCTTGCTGTCTTGCTCTTTTTGTTTCAATCCTTGAATGTTTTGGATGATGACACGATGAGATAGTTTTCGTACATGACTTCATGTTATGCGATGTTATCTTCTTTATATTGTGCCATATTGATTAATATTTTTTTTCTTGTTCCAAGAAATAGTACCCAAATGAAATGAACAAAGTTCATTTACTGTGGAGATACCCAACATAAGAAGGATAATAGACAAGAATCCATATAGGACATAATATTTATTTTCTCCAGGTTGCATTGCCCGGGGAAAACCTCCTAGTACTTCCCCTCATTTTGAGGATAGTACATAGGGTAAACCCTAGAATCTTCAAGGCACAAGGTCGTTCAAAAACAAGGCTCGAAGCCATTACAATAATATACTCATTAAGTGCTCAACATGTCAGTTGCGGGAATTGAACCCGGGTGGGGAGGATAACAATCATTCCTCCCAACCACCCAAACTAAACCCAATTGACTTATAGGACATAATATATATAAATGATGAATACAATATGAATGATAATGATTTACAATGATGATTGGCCTTGGCATTTATAGGCCTCAAAGTGACTTTTCCTGTAAAGCTATGTCTTTACGTGATACACTTTTTAATAATTATTAATAACCCAAATTTTATCATTTAGATATATATTGTGAGTAATATTATTTTATATAAATAACATTGCCTTCCCTTTAAGAAATGCTTTGTCCTTGAAGCATATTAATGGAAAAAAATTATATCTTGTTTTGGCTTGGAACGCCTTTCATGATTCTCAGTTCTTTTGAACCTGTGGTGGTTGATGATACAAGACAATATGATCTTCTAAGTGTTGAGTAGAATGGTTGAATTGTGAGAGGGTCTGCCTACCCTAATTCGATCTTTTGTGGGACTGTGCATTTGTAGGGTTATTGGAAAGAACTTGTTGTATTGCGATTCCCAATATGACTTCTAATTTGAGACCCAACTATAGTGGTATTAATATTCTTTGAAATATAGGTCAAATGTTTTTGTTTAGAACGGTGTTGATATATGATTGGTTAAGGTATCAACTCTTGTGATTATGATGTCGATAAGGCGTCCTTGTAACATGAACTTTACTTACCATATTTGTAGTGCTTTCTTGTTTCACTTTTTGTAGTATGTGTTCCTTGCATACTTGTGTCACTTTGTTGATCCTTAAAATTTTATTGGTAGAGATACTTGAAATTTGCATTGTTTGTACTTCAACCTCTAAAGATATCCCTACTTCAACTAGATTTGCATCTTTAAGATTTGTGATGTCGCTTGGATTTCCATTGTTTGGATTTTTACTTCTAATGACTTCTCTATTTCATTGGGATCAATCATTGTTTCTTTATCAATGAATGATTATTTGTTGGTAAGTTGTTCTAACTTGTTTTGTAGCGACTTCTTATCATTCTTTAGCTTCTTAATTTGTGTGAGTAAGCTTTGATTAGGTACCCTTAGGCATGAAAGTTCTTCCGCATTTTATGAGATGTTGAGTTTGTTACATCTCACATTGTATGAGGTTCCACATTGATGGAATTTGCAGTTGGTACCCTTGGATATTTTTGGATGGATTGGGGGTAGACACTGTCTTTCTTTGCTTGGAGATGCCACTTCTTGGTTGAGTTAGTGCTTTGGGTTGGAGAGGACTCACTTTTATTTTGTGGATGGTCGTGGTTGATGGTCTTGTCAGGGTTGTTGATGCTATTTTAATGATGATGGTTGTTGATGCTATTTTAGGGGTGATTGCATTTAATGATGTTAATACACCCGTTGATGTACTTTTTCCAAATTTTGAGTTAGCCCCGGGTTACTACTTGTTTCCTTGATGATCTAGCCTTTTCTTAAGGTTGGATGACCTATTTTTGAGGTATTAGTCCATTGAAGGTGGTGCGCCCCAGCTTAGCACAGGTAGAGCTTATATTTTGTTCATATGGTTTTGCGATAGGTATAGCTCTTATTTATGTGGTTGAACACTCAATGGTTTTCACTCCTTGTTGGCACACATGTTCATGATGATTTAATCATCTAGTGATTATTTGGAGGTAGACTATGGTTATATTAGAGCAGTAGCGTTTTTGCACCCATGTTGAGGATGATTTAATTATTCTAGTGGCTACTTGACTCTATTGGTGAAGTGCCCTGCTTCATTTGCCATCCTTTCACACTTGGAGGGGTTTATTTGGAGGAGGCTTAGGGTTCTTGATTGAATGCTCCGTTCTTTGTCATAGATTCCAAGGCATGGATGAATTATATTACTATTTTGGGAGAGGATGACACACTTTTCTTGTGTGCATGGTTTTGGTAAATCAGTTGATGGTTTTGCAAAACAACCCATGGTCTTTGCACATTAATTGATGAGTTGTGATTACCTTGAAGTATTTTATTGGGTAGTTGATTTGGTCAAACTTACAGAGTTGAGGTGGTTGCACATTAGAGAGAATTCGTTGGGTTCTTGTCTTGCCCACTTACACAAGTTTGAATTGTTACCACCTTGGCACATATTTTATGATTATTGAGACGAACAAAGTTCACTCACAAGAATTATCCAAAATACTTGGAATATAACAAAGTAATCCATGTAGGACTGTAAATAAAATATGAATAGATAAGATAAGATAAGATGATTACAATTGAGAATGAGGGTGTTAATATTATGGTAGCTTCGGGAGGTATGAACCTCTATTATGACCTATGACGAGACTAGAATCCTCCGGAAGGAAGCAAAGAATTGAAGGAAACCCTAGACAAGTTGTCGGCTGAACAAGTATATTTATATTGAATTTATTGATGCCTAGAAGGAGAAGTCGGCCCAGTTAGACTGGCCAGGTCGGCCCCAGTTAGACTGGCCAGTCCACTATAAATACAGGGCGCCAGTTTCATTATTTGTCATCTCAGCAGTTGTAGTGAGAGCAATATCTGCACATGCAGTTGCAGGCAACAACAGTTTGGTGCGCAGGTTTTCTGGGAAAGCTGGGAAAGTGGTGCGCTAGCTTCTGGGTGGGATCATCTGTTCAGTTTAGTTTCTATTCTTTTGCTTGGTGCATTTAGCCTCTCTTGGCTATTGATTGCAGCTAGAATTCTCTTCTCGGTCAAGGTCAAGGTGCTCGGAGGGTGGCTTAAGGCCTGTGGTTGGGTGACGAGGGTATCGTCAATGGTTAAACGAGCAGAATCCTCTATATTCTAACAGGTTATGGGCCCACACCCCTTCAGTCAGCCTAAAATGCTGGAAGGAAACATAACCGCTAGGTATTGAGCTCATTGAGGAACTGCCGCTAGGGTTACTAGCAGGAGCAGCTTCCAAAGAACTGCAGCTAGGGTTACTACCAGTAGCAGTTACAGATACCCTAATTCTCAGATCCGACATCTTGTGATGGAGCATCTTGCTCAAGTAGAAGATATCCAGATGCGCCCTAACTCATCGCACCTATTGACTTTCTCAGAAGAGAGAAAAGACGCAGTTGAAGTTTTGCATCAAGGCATGACCAATTATCAGTCAATCGAAGACATGTGCGAAATAGTCAGTCTCTTACATTACTCAGCACTTACCGGGACAATTGAAGACGATATGTGGATAATCGACAGTGGAGCTTCTAGGCACATGACGGGAGATCAAGCTAGACTCTCAGATCTAAATGAGAGAAAGACATCGTACAAAGTGGAG
>ML845573.1:7648-22395 GCA_009831015.1 Picea engelmannii | reverse complement strand
TGGGAAAGTGGTGCGCTAGCTTCTGGGTGGGATCATCTGTTCAGTTTAGTTTCTATTCTTTTGCTTGGTGCATTTAGCCTCTCTTGGCTATTGATTGCAGCCAGAATTCTCTTCTCGGTCAAGGTCAAGGTGCTCGAAGGGTGACTTAAGGCCCGTGGTTGGGTGACGAGGGTATCATCAATGGTTAAACGAGCACAATCCTCTATATTCTAGCAGAGGGCTCGTTTATATACCCATGCAGGGGTGCTCTTAACCAATAGTCATGTCCTTTGAGACATGACCTTTCATTATTAATAATTATTATTTATTAATTAATTATCATGTTATGAATATCTATTTTATGTGTATATTTATGTTCATAACATTGCCTTCCCCTTAAAAATGCTTTGTCCTCAAAGCATACTTTATGAAAGACTTATCTATTGCTCTAGGTTGTAATTAGTGTCTCATGCTTCTTCATTATTGAGTTAGTAATCGTTGAGGACCTGAGACGATAAAATCTTCTAAGTGCTGAGTAGAATTGTCGCATTGTAAAGGAGTCTTCCCATCCTAATTCGATCTTTTGCATGGGGAGTTTATAGGGTTCTTGGAAAGAACTTGACGTATTTCGACTCCCATGATAGCTTCTACTTTGAGCATCACTTGTAGTGGAAGTAATATTCTTCGACATACTAGTCATTTGTTTCTGTTGATACAAGGATTGGCTAAAGTATCGATTTTTGTGATTAGGATGTCGATAAGGAATCCTTGCAACTCGATCCTTACTTCGTATACTTGTAGCTTTTTGTTGATTAAATTTTGGAATTGAGTCTTCTTGATATTTCTGGCTTGTATGTACCTCGACATTTGAAAACATCTTTACATCAGTTGGATTTGCCTCCTTTTGAGTTGTAAGGTTGATTGGGTCTGTCATCGTTTCCTTATCGACTAATGATGTTTTGTGATCTAGCTTTTCTTGTAAAGTCTTCTTATCATGCTTCAACTTTTTAATTTGTGTTAGTAAATTTTGATTATGAACCTTTAGGCGTGAAAGTTATTCCTTTTTGTCTTTTTCTGATTCTAGATTTTCCTTTCTTTCGTCCTTTAAGATTTTGATTTGTTCAAGTAACTTCTGGTTAAGGTTCCTTAGGCATGATATTTCTTCCTCCTTTTCAGTTGATTTCTCCTTGAGACCTCGATTTTCTTGTTCTAAATTTGTATTCCCTTGCTTCTTGTCTTTTAACTTTCTGATTTTAACCAGTAAATTTTTATTATGATTTTTTAATTGTAATATTTTGTCATCTCGTTCTAGTAAGTCTTGGTCCATTTTTTGTATTTCGGTTTTTAGTTCTTCATTTTGTGCAATGAGTTCTCGAATACACTCTTTGAAGTAACAATTATCTTTTTGTGTTAATCCATTAAAATATTTTTCCTTCTCAATTTCAAACTGTAATCTTTTATTGCTTGCTTTATAATGTCCTAGTTCTTCCATAATAAATGATTTTTAATAGATAAAATGAATAATTGGTGATTTTAAAATGTTTCTTCAATCCTTTTTAGAAAAATTCATTTTCCTTATACTCCTTTCACTTATAAATAAATATCTTATAAAATACTTTTTTCTCTTTATTATTATACCTTAATAATAAAGTATTAAGTAATAAAGTATTAAGTATAAAAGTACTTTTCCTTTTAATATTTGTATAAAAAGTGCTTTCTTTTTAATATTTGAAATATCCTTTTATCACTTTTTCTAAAGTAATTTTACTTTTTCATAAATAATATGTTTTTAATATTTGTATAAAAAGTGCTTTCTCTTTAATATTTGAAATATCCTTTTGTTCACTTTATCCAAAGTAATTTTACTTTTTCATCAAATAATATGTATTTGATTTTTTTATATCTCCATAAGTAACCCAATATAATCCTTTTCAATATAATCCTTTTTTATTTTTTTTTAAGGAAGGGTTAAATAATTCCCTTCAATATCTTTTCCTTTTGATGGAGTGGATTTTGAAATTTATATATATACTTTTAATAATATATATAAATATTTATGTATTTTTCCTTTAATCAATTAATCTCTTCTTATAACTTTACACCTTTTGTATTTTCTTGATATAAAAAATAAAAGTCCCTTCCTTTTAATATTTAAACTTTTTTAAATTTGGGAATTAACTTTACTAAATAACTTGGTATAACCCTCTTGATTTAAACCCTTTTGAGCTACACCCTTAAATAACCTCTTTGATAACTTTAGAGATATGATGCTTACGTCAATTGTAAAGTACCTTTTCTTTTAATTAAAATTTTTG
This sequence comes from Picea engelmannii, assembly GCA_009831015.1. Classification (NCBI taxonomy): domain Eukaryota; kingdom Viridiplantae; phylum Streptophyta; class Pinopsida; order Pinales; family Pinaceae; genus Picea; species Picea engelmannii. The sequence goes on along the minus strand of ML845573.1, from coordinate 20,101 downwards.
AATAACCTTTTATAACTTAGGAAATGAATAACCTTTTATAACTCAGGAAACTTTTAATTGTCTTGAACCTTCAAGAGGTACTTTTATCTTTTTAAACATATAATTTCAAGATAGTCATATCCTTTTTCCACTTAATACTAACTTCCAATATAAAACCTTTTTTTTTTAACTTGTAAAAAATATGTATACTTTATATAAAGTATAAATATATAATGTATAGTCACGACTCACGGTTTGGATAGTCACGATTTGATGAGGATTACTCGTTATGGTCCAAATCCACATCTATAATGAACGGGTTTGAGATGGATCTGAGATGTCTTTACCACCCGATATTAGTATACAATGAATTTTCGGCAACTCTCTTGTGCACTGTTTCAATGAGGATGCGTCCAATTTCCATCTGCATTAATTTTTATATCTGTTCCTACTCGATTTTTTTTTTAATTTTACAAACAATAAGCACGGTCGCAGGTTTTCGAGTGGTGAACTCCGGTATATGAATCGAGGCTGCAATGGCAACGGACAGTCCACCGCACAGGTCTTCAATTGATATATATATATATATATATATATATATATATATATATATATATAATTCTTGGCAGATTGTCTTTTTTTTTGAATTTTAAAAATTTGGAGTGGATTTAAAAATTTGGAGTGGATCATAGTACTTCAGGTTTGTGAAGTTCACAAGTTATTTTTTTTTTTTTCAATGATTTTGATGGCAGTTTGGTGGTCTGAGTGGCTGGGAAGCTATTATAACAGCAACAGAATTTTAATTTGCAGCGGTCTAATATTTAGTTTTTTGATATATATATATATATATATATATAATTTTTCTTCAAATTTGAGTGGACAGATTTCTTTTTTTTACTCTATTGGTTTGACAAAATTTTTGTGTCTTCAATGTATTTGTTTTTTTTTTTCCTGTTATTTTTTTCTTATTTTTTTTTATTTGCAATAGAATTTCTGAGCTTTCTTATTTTCTTTTATTTGCAACAGAATTTCTGAGTTTTTAAATGGCCAAAGGCCAATCTGTGGTCAAAGATCCGAGGAAATTAGAGAAACTCTGAAATGATGGGGTTGGCTAAAAGCCGGTTCAGACAAGGTCTGGTCAAGAAACAGGCCAAAGGCCGGGATCAGAAAAACAAGCTCTGATACCAAATGAGACGAACAAAGTTCACTCACACAAGAATTATCCAAAATACTTGGAATATAACAAAGTAATCCATGTAGGACTGTAAATAAAATATGAATAGATAAGATAAGATAAGATGATTACAATTGAGAATGAGGGCTTGTTTATATACCCACGCAGGGGTGCCCTTAACCAATAGTCATGTCCTTTGAGACACGACCTTTCATTATTAATAATTATTATTTATTAATTAATTATTATGTTATGAATATCTATTTTATATGTATATTTATGTTCATAANTTGGAGTGGATTTAAAAATTTGGAGTGGATCATAGTACTTCAGGTTTGTGAAGTTCACAAGTTATTTTTTTTTTTTTCAATGATTTTGATGGCAGTTTGGTGGTCTGAGTGGCTGGGAAGCTATTATAACAGCAACAGAATTTTAATTTGCAGCGGTCTAATATTTAGTTTTTTGATATATATATATATATATATATATAATTTTTCTTCAAATTTGAGTGGACAGATTTCTTTTTTTTACTCTATTGGTTTGACAAAATTTTTGTGTCTTCAATGTATTTGTTTTTTTTTTTCCTGTTATTTTTTTCTTATTTTTTTTTATTTGCAATAGAATTTCTGAGCTTTCTTATTTTCTTTTATTTGCAACAGAATTTCTGAGTTTTTAAATGGCCAAAGGCCAATCTGTGGTCAAAGATCCGAGGAAATTAGAGAAACTCTGAAATGATGGGGTTGGCTAAAAGCCGGTTCAGACAAGGTCTGGTCAAGAAACAGGCCAAAGGCCGGGATCAGAAAAACAAGCTCTGATACCAAATGAGACGAACAAAGTTCACTCACACAAGAATTATCCAAAATACTTGGAATATAACAAAGTAATCCATGTAGGACTGTAAATAAAATATGAATAGATAAGATAAGATAAGATGATTACAATTGAGAATGAGGGCTTGTTTATATACCCACGCAGGGGTGCCCTTAACCAATAGTCATGTCCTTTGAGACACGACCTTTCATTATTAATAATTATTATTTATTAATTAATTATTATGTTATGAATATCTATTTTATATGTATATTTATGTTCATAACAATTATTTGAAGGAGTTGATTTTGTCAAACTTAATGGGATGGGATGATTGCATATTGGAGGTAGCACTTTTCTATCTTTGGGAAGTTCTTGAAGGTCTCAAGACCTTTGACCTATTATGCATGTGAAGTGCTCCACCTATTTGGCATCTTGCACACTTTTCTATAGAGTTAGTTGGGGTGACCTACTTTGTGTCCACATGTGGGAAGGAGTTCCTTGTTGACTTGGTTCTTGCACACCTTTCCACACCTTGTTCACATGTGATGATGGGATGTGCCATTCATGAGATCCACACATGCTTCATGCAGTATATTTATTGCATACATGTTCATGCACCTTATGGACCACATTACTATTTTTGGAGGAGGTTATGGATCATTCTCCTAGGGAGATTTTTTTTATTTTCTCACTCATCCTTTTTTGGAGGGCACACATATGGAGGAGTATATTTTATTATTTTATGGAGCCTTGCATGCTGGTATTTGTAACCACTTCATTATTTATTCATTTGTTGACTTGTCTCATGGAAGTGGTTACTTGAAGAGCATTATTTTATTGTATTTGCATGCATGTATCTTGTGGACTACTTGCTATTTTTGGGATGGTGGTTATGGAGCATTCTCTAGGATAAGTATTTTATTGTTTTATCACACTTATGCATCTTGGAGAGTGCACTTAATGAGCCTTTCTAGGTGGACCTTGGAGCACATCCTCCCAAGGCAATAATTATCTTATGTGTTGTTGAGCTAGCACCTTGGAGGGCGCATTGTATGTGGACCAATATAGCATTTTGACATGGTAAAAAACCTATTTTAGTAGTGCACCCTCTCTATCTTGCATACTATTTGCTATTTTTGGATGGGGTAAGGCCCATGGGAGAAATTTAGCCCCTAAAGTTTTCCTTGGAGCAAGCTCTCTTGGATAGGCTAGTGTCCACATAACATTTGATATTGTTAACCATTGATTGAGGGTGGATCTAACTATTCCATTATTATATTTTTTGTTTGACTTGTCATGGAATTAGTTAGCAGATATGTATTTTATTGTAAGCGAGGAGAGACTCCTATAAAGAGGAGCTTTCTCTCCATTTGAAAAGGTGGCTCGGAATTTGGGGATTGAGGAGCTCTCCCCTTGGGCTACATTGTACATTATTTTGGCCACCTTAATTGGAGATTGAAGTTATTGCATCTATCTTATGTGAGGTTTTATGTTTGTAATTCTTTCACATGTTGTCTATTGTTGTTGGAAACTCTTGTAACTAGTCGTGAAGGCTTTGTAATGGAGTATCTATCATTTGGATAATGTAATGTGAGGATTTCATCCCTCTTATGTTCATTGCTGTTATATTAAGCTTGCATCTAACAAACTAGGTTGTTGCTTGAATTAGTTTGACATCACCTACATGACTTTGTTTAGAGTAGCACACATAGCTGTCCAAGGTTAATTTTTAGTATTAATTTTCAGCAAGCTAAGGCTGACTTGCGGCATGCATTACAGCCCTTATTTTCCTTACATATTAATGCATCCGCCCTCTTAGATCCATGCCTCTTTGACTCCATTTTGCACAAGATTTGGTAGGGACTAGTCTTAGGGTTTTCCATCACTTTTGTTTTCACACCATTCATTTATCCACCCATATTACAACGTTTATTTTGTTAAGGCTTACTCTTTCAAGCATCACCTAGAGCCTTCACTCCATAGCCTTAGCAATTGTACTTAGGGATACCACTCTTGTGTTGGATAAGAGCTAACCTAAAAAGAGGGGAAGAGCTATTATGGTGGCAGTGGCTAGCCATTCCGAGTTACAAAAAGCTATCACCTTGTGCTTAGGACTTTACATTTTGGGGGTACTAGATTTTGTTGTAACAAACTTCACTTTTAATATCTTGATTCTCTGGTTTTTCATATTTCATCTTTTTAATTTTTTCAAGCAACCTTTGGTTAAGGTTCCTTAGGAATGAGTTTTCTTCATCATTTATTGATAATTTTCTTGAGATCTTGATTCCCCTGTTCTAACTTTTGATTGCACTGCATCTTATTTTTGACTTTTTGGTTTTTGCAAGTAGTTTTTGACTTTGATCTTTAAATTTCCTCATCTTTTCACTGTAAGCTCTTGTCAAATGTTTTTCTTGAGATCTTGATTTTCTTGTTGAAACTTTGGATTGTGTTGTGTCACTTTTTTTAATTACATGATTTGTGTGTACAACTCCTGATTACGATTTTGTAGGTAAGTATTATGTCTTTGCTATCTCATGTTGTAAAGATTCCATGGTTTAATAACTATACTTATTTTCTTCATAATAAGTGGAAGGATGAAGTGTGAGGGACCCACAAAATTGCTATTGAATTAAGACCTTCATATCCTTCCCTAAAGTTAGAAATGGTATGAAATAAACTTTAAATAATTGCTTTATAACTTTTTGTTTAATAAGAACTCAGGGATTGATTTTATAATTCCTTTTTATTGAAATTTAATCTCTTTGATTCCATTAATTATTAATAGTGCTTCAATAGTATTTTTCCTTTTGTGAGTTATAACAGTTTAATTCTATTAATATAGCTTAGCCTTCTCTGTTAGAATTATAAAAGTAAAGCAGGACAGAGATGTCTTTTTATAAATTTCAGTTAGGAAGGCAGCTAGATCACAATGAGAGCTACTGAACTTAGGAAGAATAATCAAAATGCCAATATACACAAAGTTCAGACCTGAACTAAACTCAACCAGTGTACTATTTGTTGATTAGCAAATCATTAGAATATCTAAACAGTAATCAATGTTAACACAGACTTCATTTATCACTGGATCTGATGCTAAGTAGCTCAAGATCAGATCTAAGTAAAAGATCTGATACAGATCTGAAATAATAGATCCAAACTAGAAATAGATCAAAGCTGGGTTAAATAGATCTAAACAATAATGACTGAAAAACTCAATAGCAATATCCAGATCTGATAATCTATAATAATTAATGCTGATACATAAATCTAGTTAGATCAAACAATACAGAACTCACAATAAAATTCAGATCTGAAGATAAAGAATATGTAGCTTACCTTGTCCTGAAACCTTACCTCTGAAGAAGTCACAGCCAACATATGAGATGTAGAACCATTTGTGATTATGCTCAGACAAAGACTAGGTCATAGATCCACCTCATAGTTTGGATCTCTTTCCAAGAGATGAAGAACTTTCTTGCCACCAAAGGGATAAAAACCATAGAGACTTCACACAGTCAAACCCTCAAACAAAGGAGACTTGAATCACCCAAAAACCCCACTCAGAGAAACTGTGGATAAACCCTCACACAAGCAGAAGGCAAAACACTCAAACCCTCACCCAGATTTCCTGTAGATGAAAACCCTTAYGARTTAAGGTAGGCCATGGCTCACAGATAGATCTGAACAGATTCACTCCACAGCAGAGAGGAGAAAGTCCCAGCCAATTATCATCACCCCACACAGCAGAAAATAAATGGGACAGCACCACAGTAACCTTACACAGCAGATGGGAGAGGGTTGCACTTATAACAGCAGAGGAGAAATGGAGGAGCCGCACCTGTCGCACATCAGCAGAAGAAAGAGAGGGCTGTCCCAGCCATAAGACAGCTGAGAAAGGAGGGCTGCATCCTTCAGCAGGTTTACCACAGCAAGAAGAGGGGCTGCACCCTACAGTCAGCCCTCAAGGATATCTGCAGCCACACACCACAAATCAGCCTCCTTTTACAGCAAAGGGAGGCCGCACCTACCAGCCACACAGTAGACAAGGGGAGGCCGCACCACCCAGCCATCTCTCAACAGTAGACAAGCACTACAGAACCAACACATCAGTCCTCTAGGGTAGCCGCAGCAACAGAGAGAAGATCCTCTCACATTAGAACCAATAGAGCATAATAATAATGATGTGTGTTTAGGAGTAAGGGGGGGTTTTATTTATAGGTTAGACTAGGGTAATAAAAATATAAATTAAAATAAAATAATATTAAATATATATAACATGTTTAAATTAAATAATTTAAACATGCTATAATCAACATTTCAATTAAATTTTATATAACCCTTAGACAAAAACCCCCAAAACCCCAAACCAACACATGCAAGGGTAAGAGTGGGTTAAGGAGGGTTTCCAAGGTGGCAATACTAATTCATTCATTTTTCAAGGTGACCTTATTACTTTATCATCATTGCATATGGGATACATCCCTTATGTGGTCATGTCCTTCTTCAGGGAATACCAACAACATACTTGATCGAGGATCAAGTTGCCCTAGAACATTTATGGGGTGATATCCACCAAGGTCTAAGACCAAGGATCAACCCATGCCCTAGGCATGGGTACCTTGGACCATGTCTAGGGTCCCTAGACTTATCTAGGGGCTTTAACTGCTTGGTCCTAGACCAAGAACCCCAGTCGTCTACTGGGGGCCCTCTCAGGGGTCTTTACTACTTGGTACTAGACCAAGAACCCCAGTCATCCACTGGGGGCCCCCTCAGGGGTCTTTTCCACCATGGTACAAGACCATGGATCAACCCATGCCTCAGGCATGGGTACCCTGGACATTTCCAGGGGCCCTAGACATATCTAGGGGCTTTATCTGCTTGGTCCTAGACCAAGAACTTATCCACCAAGGTACATGACCAAGGATCAACCCATGCCCCAGGCATGTGTACCCTGGACATTTCCAGGGTCCCTAGACATATCTTGGGGCTTTAGCTGCTTGGTCCCAGACCAAGAAACCCTAGGGGTGCACTTGGGGGCCCTAGATCTCAGCTAGGGACTTTGCCATCCTCTCGGAGAATGGCTCTTGCAGCTGCTATAAATTTAACATTCTCCAAACTTATTTGAACCTTTTCCTTTTTCCCACTTCATACTAAATACTTTATTTTCTGACAGAGTATTTTTTCCCTTGCTTTTTTACTCGATGCTTTTAGTTCGTATCTCCTTTTCACCTTAATTTTTTTAATGATTCACAAAGGTCTTTATTAACTTAGTGTCACAATGGTTTCATTGATACTCTGATAGATTAGGTGTGGCAAAATGCCTGATTGTGGTGAAGGATCCGGGGATCAAAGAAATTCTGAAAAAATTTGGGTGTGGCCATGAGCTGGACGAGAAACGTATCTCTAATACCAATGAAATGAACAAAGTTCATTTACTGTAGAAATATCCAACATAAGAAGGATAATAGACATAAATCCATATAAAACAAAATATATATAAATAATGAATAAAATATGAATGATAATGATTTACAATGATGAGTGGTGTTGACATTTATGGGCCTCAAAGTGACCTTTCACGTAAAGCTATGTCTTTACGTGATACACCTTTTGATAATTATTAGTATCCTAAATTCTATCATTTAGATTCCATCCATGTTGAACCAAAAATGGTATCAATATAGTCCTACATTCATGTAAATTCAAATTGAGATTTTAAAACTTAATTGTCTATTGCCAATTGTCAAGTGTCAATTGCCAGTTGTCAAGTGTCAATCATAGATTTTTTATTTTATAGAATTTTGGCCAAATTTAGTTTTTCGTTTGTACCTGGAATGTGTAATTGATTAGCCACTTGAATACTAATCTGATTGTTGATTTCACATGGATTAATAGCAATGATAACATCTTTCTCTTCAATAGTCCCATTTATTTGTAATGAGGGAAAAACTAACTTTGTAACACCATTATAAGAAAATGTTGCTCCTTTTTCGTTCATGAAATAAAGACTCCACTCTAAAAACATCATGTTTTCTCCTTGTGACTTTTAAATAGTACCCTTACTTCTATAAAGTGGAGTTGGGTCTTGAATTAGAAAAGCTCGACATGTTTTTTGTTGAGATTTGGGTACCTTGGAAAGTGGTCCCCTTGTGTTTGTGAGCTTCTAAACACATGAGGGAAGTACTTTGGTTTGATACCAAAGATCTAAGTGATCTTGGATAGGTGGAGAGACACGTCCATCTATAGATCACGTAGATTGAGCAGATTTGTGTCAAACTACTTTCATTGATCAGGGTACAACCATACTCATTGAGTATATGCCAGGAGGCAACCATGTCCACTATAGGGATGATATTGGTGGTGGTGACAGGCACTTTCCTTGGTAAGAGGGAGTGTTGAGATTTGGATACCTTGGAAAGTGGTCCCCTTGTGTTTGTGAGCTTCTAAATACATGAGGGAAGTACTTGTACCTTGTACCATGTACTTTATGTCTAATTTCACTTTGACTTAGGAGATTTAAGTCAAAAGTGAAATTTGGTCATTTTAGCCTAAAGTGGCAATTAATTCACTTTGTGGGTGAATTAAGGGACATAAAGTGAAACTATGGAAACTTAAGTAAAGTGGGTTTTGAGTTGAGATTTACTTGAGATGATCTCAACCATTAATTAGGGATGAGATGAGACGATCTCATCCACCCAACTTTTAAGTTTCCTCATGCTTCCTTAAGGAGGGCGCAAGGGGCAAAGGAGGCTTGATTCCTTGTTTTGTTCACTTGAGGAGAAGGAGAAGGAGCAAGAAGATGAGAATGGAAGCATATGTTTAGGCTAGCATGGGTGCTTCCTTCCAATGAGATAGCCAACAGACTTAGGGTGTCAGTTATTTAGTGGGGAGATTCCTATTTTAAGGAGGGTGCACTTGAGGATGAGGGCGCATCATCAGTGGGGAGGACTTAGAAAGATCAGATTGCAGTGAGGTCTCTTTCAAAGGGAGGCTACTCATCAGTATCAAATTACTGTGGAGGGGTTTCTTGTTCAGAGCTTCCAGTTGGCTTCTGGCTCCAGTTCAACGGTCTTGTCAGCATTTATGGGGGGCGCACCATCCTAGGGCGCTCTTGCTTCATTTGGACTAGTGTTGTAGCTTGGATCAAGCTGCTATTGTATCAGGTTCATCTATGTTTTGTACTTGCTGTATTCCACCATCTATTCTCCTCATATATAGACATATATTCCAAACTGGTTTTCCCTAGGGGGGTTTTATCCAGGGTCATGTTGACCAAAAATACCTGTGTTCAATTTCATGTATGTTGTGTAGAACTATTGTATTTTCAGATGTAAAAATCTCTAGTTGTGTTACATTTATTTTGGTATGCATGTGCTAACCCTTGGTGATTAAAATCACATGCTAGAACACCTAAATTGCGAATGTAACCGTAAAAAATCAGCAAGAAGTTCTTGAACTGTTGGCTGTCCTAAAATAGCAGCAAAACCTTCATTGACAGTTGAAACTTAGAGCCAACTTGAGGTCAAAGACAGACCTAGTTGGCAACTTGATAGGACTTGGGAAATCTTCATTTTTAAACTTTATATTTTGCATAGATAAAATATAACAAGAACATTTATATGTGTGTGTGTGTGTGTGTACACACATGTGTTCTCTAATATAGCAGGAAGATAATTATAGGAAATATCCTTGGTTTAAGGGTTTCCATCCTTTCGCCATTGTAGAAGGGTTAATAGTGACATCAAATTTGAATTGGAAGGCAATTATCGAGTCAAATGGAGGCAAAGAGCTAAGGGGCATTTTAGTAGGTCATTTCTCTAAATCTAGTTTGCTAAACCATAATTGTTAGTGAGCTATATCCATGGGATTTAGAGATCCCTTGGATTGAGGGGATTAAAAAAGCTAATGAGCCAACCCACAACACTATTCTAATACAAGCATTTTCTTGAGATGGTTGTTGAGATGATGGTTGGAGGTCGGAGCCACAAAATGAAGGCGATCCTATTTTTTAGGGGATCAAGAAAGAAAACCCTTGTGTAAACCTCTCGTGTTGGGATAAGGCAACTCCATCGAATCTCAATGGTACAATGAAGAAGAAAGTAAAGTGCATTGAGTGAAAGAGAAAGCAATGTTGAAGCTAACTTGGGTTTGAAAGTACACTTCCTCCTATTTTGAAAAAGCTTTTGTCGAAAGATACATGTTAACCCCCATATTTACTTATGCAAATGGAGGGTTAAGATCCAAATAGATTTCATCGCGCTGGTAGTCAGAGACATGTTTTCACAGGTTTTCTAGGGATCATAATTAATTGTCAGAGGCAGAGACATTTCAGAGGCATATTCATCACTTTTGGGGAAATTTCTATTTTTAGCATAGGAGCCAAAGTTCGGAGATCTCCATGTCAGAGATGATTACATATTTGGGATCCTTGTGAGCTCACATGCCGATGAGCCTTTTCCAGGTGACATGTGAGACATCACTGTTTTTAGCAGTTAGGATTTCAAGGTTCGCATGATGATTTCGAGCACATATTTGGATTCCTTGTAGAAAATTGAATCCGATGAGCTTGATTTCATTGATATGCGAGAAGTTGCTATTTTTAGTGTGCTATATTTGGCAGTGTTATCTTAACAGTTCTCGACATTTTTCATCTTTTCCTATTTTTTAGGGGGATTGCTATTATTAGCAGATATGGTTGCCATGCAGTGTGACATCTGGCAACAGGTGAAGATGCCATGTGGATGACATGTGGCAATATGTTTTGAAGCAAACCCTAGGCGCCTTGTTGGGTAAATCTAGCAGTGGCCTAAAATTGAGCTCCATGCATCAAGTTCTATTTTCACGTGGATGACTCATCAACTATTCTTGGTAAAGAGAGGCACCCTTCTTCTAGTTCCTTCTTTTTCTAAAAATTGCAAAAATATAAAGAGGGAAAGTTGTAATTTTAAATAGAGCGACCTAGCATGAGCTTAGCTAATTTTGGAAAGAAAAGGTGTTATAAAGTGTAGCTCGGGCAGGTACTTTCACACTAGGAGTGTCTAGTAGTGTGGAAGGGGCCCCCATGATGTCTAGACAACTTCAGTGCAGCAGGTAGAGGTAGCTGCAGTATAGAGGAGGTCGAGTATACAGATCAAGAGGGAGCATATCTCTTAGATTCAGAGGGAGAGATTGACAGAGATGTAGATCTTAGAGGAGGCAACTCCAGTGCTAGTACCTCCCTCGCTAAGAGGGAGTGTTAGAAAGTGTAGCTCGGGCAGGTATTTTCACAATAGGGGTGTCTAGTAGTGTGGAAGGTAGAGGTAACTACAGTACATAGGAGGTCGAGTATACAGATCCAAAGGGAGCATATCTCTTAGATTCAGAGGGAGAGACCGACATAGATGTAGATCATGGAGGAGGCTACTCCAGTGCTAGTACCTCCCTCGCTAAGAGGGAGTGTTAGAAAGTGTGGCTCGGGCAGGCACTTTCACACTAGGGGTGTCTATTAGTGTGGAAGGGCCCCCCATGATGTCTAGACAACTTCGTGATGGTAGGGATGACTTAAGTCAATGTGAGATTAAGTCACAACCGTTGATCTTGGCTTAAGATATCTCAACGATTGATTAAGTCCCCACCGTTAGATCTAGATTTTGAGATGAAGATGTAAGGGCCTGTTATCCCCGATATCTAGGGATAACTAGGAGATCATGTCTCGAGGCCCACATGGTCCTAGACATGGAGTACCGAGAGCAGGATTGACCTGAGCATGGCCCTGGAGGGTCCATCTTTCTTCTTCTCCGCCAGAGTTGTCCTGTCAGCAGCAACAGCTTCCATCACCACCGGCTTGGACTTGCTTCGGAGGGGACTCTTGGTCCATGAGGTAATTGGTCCAAGGTATCATGGTATGTGTCATGTTTGATCGTTATAACCTTCTTGTATATGCATTAGGTTCCTTTCATTTCTGATGATTGCTTGGATCTTACACTAATCCACTTGACCATTGTTGGGGTGATTGATTGGGTGACTTAGCAAGCTGATATTCATGGGTTTTGGTTAGCTACCAAGGGGAATTTGCAGAACCATCGTCCGCTCCCACCATCTTATCATATTTACATCTTATACCCCGCTCATCCATCCCATTCCCCTAGTCTGGCCATTAGGATGACCTTTGAGGGTTACACTTTGTCTTGTGGGAAGAAGGGGCTAAAGGCCCAGGGGGTAAAAGCAGCTGGTAAAAGATAAAAGCCATAGGAAATAAAACCTAGAGATGCTTCGCCCAGGGGATCCCCAAGAAGGCAATAAAAAGCCTCTCGATAAGAAACTAAAGGGACCCTAAGAAAAATGATAATAAAACAAGACCTAACTAAGAGGATGGGAGGTCTCATCACGAGCCAGCCCATTATGTTCATAGGTATCCAGCGGTATGACATTGCCACTATCTGGTCACCACGCCAGGGCAGTGACCTTTGGTTGCATGGCCAAGGGAAAGGGGGTCTCATCACGAGCCA